>NW_019774525.1:446608-470748 GCF_001039355.2 Lingula anatina
GGGGGGGGCACTTATATATTCATTATCCATAAAAGCAGCCTTTATACTTCTTGACCCAGTTGGTCCTTTTTTTCTGCCGAGTTTAATAATTATTTACATGTGCAATTATTGTACAGTGTTACGGGTTGACTTAGTAGGTTAGATTAGTGTATGTACAGAAAATACTGGTAAAATATTTGTAGTTGCAGTGGACTTGAGTCAAATGTAATGTTATTTTAATAATGCAGTTAAAGACAATTTTTGTTTACGAAACTCATCCATGATTAACAAGTGGAAGAATTTTCATTACTGTTTACAAGTCCAGTCATTATTCATCCACCCTGCCAATATTGCAGTTCACAAAGTGTAGATCTGTCTTCTGCGATGAGAATAGTTTAAGGGTAGGATGGAAATACTGAAAGGAATGTGTAACTTAATCAAAAATATTTCTCTTATAACTACAGATCTGCTTCTGGAAAGCAATGGAGTTGATTGTTGAAGGAATAAGAGGCTTACATAGAGATGCCAATCCAAAGCTATACCAATTTGTTTGTTATTGTTGTTATTATGTAAATAGACATGATTAGTCAGGCAATGTACATTATGTGTGATTTATAATTCAGTGTTGGTTGTTGTACGCAGTATAAATGAACATGTTCACATGGATAGACTGCGGGTTACTTGACTTAGTGCATAACGGTCTTTCTTCATTGTGAACACTTGCTCCGCTTCTCAACATGAATAAGCAGTTTTTCTGTAGGTTTTCAGTGGTGAATACTGAAAATGGTGTAAACAATTGAAGTTGTTAGTTTACATACCTGTATACCAGTATCTATGCTTGGTTTCAAAGTTTTAATGTTTATAGGTATAATTGAAGAACAATATTATGTGCCGTGCATGTCAAGTGAGTTAAATTATTGATATTATGCATCGTATGTTTGTGGTAGGGATCTTTTTTTGCCTGCTATAAGGACATACTGGGGATCCCTCTGTAACTCAACCTTTATTATTTTATTTACTTTTGTAATGTGTGCGAATTCACAGTTATTTCGCATCAAGCATGTGTTACTCATTGCTCTAGTACTGTATACTACAACTGGTATTATCCATTTAATTTGTTTGTGCTTAAATGCTTCTTTTTGGCCTGAATGTCCATGATAGACAATTAAAAACATCTATTTTTTCAGTTAAGAAACTGATATCAAAAGAGCATTAAAATCCATTACTTTACCATCTTTGAAGTTTGTATTTGCAAACATTTTATTGAGTATATACGTATATATTTTGTCAGACTTGGGAAGTAATGGTTTTGAAGAATTTGCTGTCTAGTTATAGGAAAGACACACAAGCACATCAAAAGTGTAATTATATTTATTGTTGCCAGATCACATAGGTAAGCTTATGGCTTCAAATGAATTCAGAATGTTTGTTTTCAGAATAAATTTAAATGAATAGCGGAAGACTAGAAATGTTTGTTTCACTTTATAACCTCTGCATAATCAATTATACAGGATTTGTGCATATATTATTAAAGAAAAATCATGGAAATGATAAACAGCAAGAGACTGCTTGCTTTTATAGGTATCATTTAGACTGCATGCTCTTTCAAAATTGGTACGATTGCCCCCTTCACACTGCAGTAAATATCCAAAATAAATAATAACTGAGCATGCTATAAGAAAATATGAATAACTATATGTTTGAGAAAGAATTGATTCGATAATGTATCCTGAATGTTTGATTTTTTTCTTAATTACCTCTACGCCAACAACATTTTTTATCTCAAAATCCATTTGCCCCACTTCTGCTTCAGAACAATTTGAAGTGAATTAACAATGACCACTAGGAAGTATAGGTTCAAACCCTAGCCTCTGCAAGAAGCAATGCAGTTAACTTTGTTTCACTGTTCAGATTACATTACACCAATGTCCCCAACGGGTCTACATTGAAAAGATTTAAGAAATGAGACCACGCTAAAAGTTCATCCTGATAGCATGTCTTCCTGTCCTGCATAAACAAGGCCTTCCTATTATGCCGACTTGCAGAATCTACATCGTTTTTATTGAGAGTAGTCCAGAGAAGTCATAGTGCATGTGATCATTTTCAAACACTTTCGAGAACTGCAGCCATTTCTTTGATTTGTTTAGAAAAATTCTGCAAAGAAAAAGGTTATCATGAAATTGGATTTAAAAATCTGACAGAAGTATTAAGATCAAAATCCTAAAAACTGAAATTCAATTTTAAGGTAAATTAAAAGAAATAAAACATTTTATTGTTGGCCACCCTCATATGACTCACATATGCCATGTTTGAAACATTCTACCTTTAAAAAAATAATAAAATCTCACAAGGCACTGGAAGTAAACTTAAAAGATTATCAAGACAATAGGTTTGGAACCAATGTTTTTCATCAATGATAAAGATGAACTTGACTTTGTGCATGAAGGAAATGTACGTAAAGCAAGATCAGATTTTGTTACAAGTATTTCACATCAATCGTTAACCCTCGGACAAATCTAAAAAAGGCACTGTACACAACTTTTGGGGTAAATATTACTTTTAAAAATGCTTACCTGAAATTGTATAACGGTCATTTCAAATGAGCGTGTAGTCACATGACCAGTTGGGTCAGCTACTTTAAGTAAGACAGTTACAAATGGCGTGTTCAAGTTCCTACAGCCATCTGAACTCATGGCAACTCCTAGCTTCCACTGGAAATCTATTAACTAAAATAAGAACAACAGAAAAGTTTGTACTGCTAGCAATGTGTTTGACAAATTTCACCACTTTATATATTTTACCGTAAAAGAATATTTTCTATAAATCCTTTTTTTCTTCAAATAGTTTTGGTTTATAAAAAGCACTGATATAGCTATAAATTTATTTAATTAAAATTTTTTTCATCTATTTGTTAATTTTTTTTTCTGCAATATTAATTTTTTTTTTTTTTTTTAATTTTAACCCCATTTACAGGATATACGGCTGATATACCATCTTTTTAAAATATCTCAACTTTGAACATGAATTTGTTTGTAATCATCTGTGGCATTGAGATTATGAAAACATTTTCCTACAATTGGGCAATAAAAATTTAATATGCCAATGACCTTTGTGAAAAATTTACTTAAGATCCAAAGCAGTAATTAGTCCAACTAGAAAATTACTTAATTTGATTTGTCTAATCAAAATATTCAACAGTTCTTTTAAATTTTTATAAATAATTCAGCTCATAAGATAAAAAGATAATTAAGCAATCACATATTACAAAAAGATCATCGATCTCAATAATGTAAAGGTGTTCACCAGATGTACTATAATCAATTTATACATGAGAATTTTAGATGAAATTTCAGCAGTGATGAAAGGGAAATTATTAAGCCTTGGAGTAACATGTTTTACACCACATTCAAAAGTATCATTCTCCTCTCTTATTGTTGCGATGTGTACATGTGCATGCAATGAAGGTGTAAATAAATAATCCAAATATAAAATTAAAAAGAAGTCTTTGTTCATCCACCCACCTCTGAATATGAGACAGCTTTACTCAACTGAAATGCATAACTTCGATGAAGGACTTTCACCTTTTTGGAAGACATGATCAAACACACACACACTTACTCTTAATACAATAGTTTACAAATGAAAGCATCTGCTAAATGCATCCTCTTTTTTCTTTTAATGACAGTTTCAACAAACTTACAGTAAAAAGACTTGGCAAACACTGTAAATATTAAAGATTTGTATCAATGCCATGTACTAAAAGCTTGGAATTACATACCTGTCCAACATTTATTAGCTGGTTAGCTTGGTCCACAGCAAACAGCAGTTTACCCTGAAGTTGAGGATAAAAAAGTCCATAAAAAAGGTTCATATACGGTATCTGTTACAGTTTCTTGATATGTAAAGACGCACATATTTTGTAATGAGGCAATGGATATAAGGGATGAGGCAGTGGATATGAGTGGCATACACACACTTAGTAAGGAAATACATGTACACTCTGATGGAGACAAAGAGAAGAATATTCTATTCATTGTTAAGATAAATCCCAACCGAGTTGTTGCAGTTAACAGGAATATATCGATGAACACTGACATAATTCTTTTAAGAAAAAAAAAGCAAATCATAAAAAATACAATAAAAAAATTAAAATATCACAAAGTGTGTGTGTGTGTGAGTGTGTGTGTGTCCCAAACCTTCCTAGTGTGTAGGAAGCAGATAGGATACTCTTTGAATTAAAATTTTAACCTGCTGGTTCCATATATGTTTTAACGTTGCCTGTGCACTCTCACTGAAGGCTGAGCTGCTTTGTAGCTGTGATGTTAACTCTGCTGTACTGTACTTCAGTCTGGCAGCAGCTCTTCATGTAACAGAAAAGAGATAATTTAAAATTGCGTTTGGTGATCTCAACAACAGCAATTGTATTATAAGTTCCTCAATTCAACAAAGAGATAAAGCAAGAATATATAGTACTACGTAACAATAGGCATGATTTAGTAAGAAATTTAGCCTTGTATTGGTATCCATAGTTACTTAAAGTAAGACAAAACAGAAAGATTCTCATTGAAATATACTGTATTTTCTAGCAATCATTTACCTAAATAAATAGGTAAGTGCATTCACGGAACTTTGTATGGCTTTTTCAGTGAGTGCTTCATTTTCAACCAATGACTTCTGAAAAAAACAAACCAAAACATTATTCACCACCTTTACATGACAAGAGCACTTGAGAGAAATTTTACATGCTGTATCAAAGTCATGGAAGTTTTTTTTCTGCTTGATTTATACCATAAAAGCAGTAATAACTTAAGAAAAATAAATATACTTACATTGTGTAGTGCTTTTACATTGATACTGCCAATTTTATACTGCAAGAACTGCATGACTTCATGGCACTAAAAAAAAAAAGTTACAGGTCAAATTTCAAAAATTATCAGCAATTCAAAAATATGATTTTAGAACACAAAAATTCAGTGAAATGTCACTTCAACTTTTAAGTATAGTGCTTTGTCTTTCGATTTCTTATAAGTGAAAGTTCACCTTGTGACTGTCTAACTTTACCCAAAATAGTTTTTCTTAAATATTCAGTTTTTTAAAAGATCTATATAATTGTTGACACTTACCATTTCTGCCAGTACATCTTGTGGCAGTTTATTAATTATTTCCACTGCTCCATAGAAGCCTTAACAGGAATTAAAAGAATGCAATATCAGAATCACGAGGCAAATATATACAATGTAGTAGAGTTTGATACTTGGGGCATATGGTCTTGCTATTAATGCATTGTCTGATAAAAATTAATGTAAATGTTTTTCTTTTCTTTTTTTTTTTTTTTTTTGCGTAACAAAATTAATGAATGGAATATTTTCGTTACTGGTGATACTGTAAAGGTACATGTATGTGTAATGATGATGTGACTAGTTAACTTTGCTCAAAGTCAATTAAATACTTATAAATGAAAATAACGTCTCAGTAATTTTACTTTCTACCAAGTTATCAATAAAATGAATCTGCACGGTGTATCCGGTATTGTTGATGGGAGAAGCTGTTATTGTAACTTGTGTCTTACCACTACTGTTAGTGGTGTCCGCGTATATATTAAATACCAATACAAGTAATAGTACTACTACTGGACCGGTAGTAGGCGCGGGTACGTGCGAATTCTGCCTTAAATAGGAAAAAAAATACCCTCCTCGACGTCATAACCAACTAGGAAACATTCTAATAAAACCCAAAACTAATGTGTTTAGACAGTGCTTGATCCTGAACAGCATAGGCTAATCGTTGCACATTATTACCTTGAGGAGCCTGGTGAAGTATTGAGGCCGACATTTTGTAGCACTGAAAGTCATGTGACGGTGTAAAACAAGTCACGTGACAATACCAAGGTGGCACGCGCACTGACATGAAGAAACAGCAAGGAACAGCAGTCCTACACGTAAATGAGGTAGCGTTCGTGATGTACATAACCACGGGTTGAAAAAAAAAAACTTATTTAATTAGCCAGTAAATTTCCAAGCTAATTTTTGTGAAGAGACACTTGTAAATCAAAGATACCACATTATTAGTTTTGTAAAAACATTGAAGAGTTGACTTCTTTATAAATATAACGGTGATGTTTTACTTTTAAAAGCTATCAACGAAGGTGCAAATTAGAAAACCAAATCAAGCTTAGAATAAATAAATAAATTTAAAAAATAACACCTCAGGGCTAATCAGGCGAGCACGGTACAGTGGCAGGTAAAGAAAACGCTTAAATAACTGCATGGTCTTTACACTGCTGTCAGCCCCTTGTCATATCATTAAGTGATGAAGTTTTGGGAGACCGGGGTTTAGTTGGACCCAGGGGTAATTGGCTCCTCGTCAATTTATGAAAAAGTTCCCACGAAGTAAAAAGTTTAATCACATAATCTTGTAAATTGACTATATCCGACAATGCCACGAAAACGTCAGTTATAAAAAATTACTTCATCGGTGAGTCCGAAAAAAGTTTTCTGAAATTAACTTTGTTGGCGAAATTTCAAAATCTATTTAGTTGAAGCTATTAACATCAGGCTGCATGGGCCAAAGCTCAATAAAAATGATGGGACTGAGTTACCCAACCTCTGTCTTCCACTATTTAGGGAGGGGTGGGGCACCTGACTAGACAGCACACTTGAGGGGTGGCAGGTTATAATACCTATCACAGCCCTTATTTCCCTGATGAAGTCTGTCTGTCAGCAGACGAAATATTGGCTGGTAAATTTCATTGAATTTTCAATAGCTATTCACAAAAGGCACTCTACTGGTCATAACTTTTTCTCTGTTATTTGCATTCTTTTACAGACCAGAGCGACACTTTGTCTTCCCCTCGTTTTTTTTCTCCATCCCCAAATATCCCGTATTTGATGTTTTTTTTTTTCAATGTACATATCAGAAATAAGAATTAAATAATGGTTGCATCAAAAACAGATATGATGGCTTCAATGAGAAAGAAAATATTATTGTTTAACAACAAAAAATGTATATACAACAAATAAGCGTATACGACCCGAAGCTTATATTAGTCCGGATTGGATGTAAGTTGTCAGAGGTAAGGGCGGTTAATTTCTGTTCTTCGCAAATAATGCTCCATGCCAGCAATTTGGAATTCCTGGACATGTAATGCCATTTGGTTCACTTTGTGATTTTTTCTGTGGACTTTTGTTTAACCTTTCTTTGGAGTCCTAAATCTGCGATTTTGTTTTATGTGATTGAAAAAGATGGGACTATATCTGGCATCGCATTTACAGCACAATACCCATAACCTGCCTCTTGAAACCAATTACAAGAAACAACAAGTTGAAGAGAAAACAGTATTTTATTGATATAGCTTGTCCGCAAAGCTCAGCAAAAATGCAATTCAATCTCTGTACAAAAGAATCGAAGCTGAATGATAGTTTATATGAGTACACTATCTCTTGCAAAATTGGTCAAGACAATTGTTTCATAACTGCGTGATCATGCATCTGTGTTTTTTTTTTTTTTTTTTTTTTTTTTTTTGCAGTATGTTGGTGTGAAGAAACTGAGGGTCCATGTAACAGAGAGTCCACCCTCCATTTAATTATATAACAGTTAGGGTTAGCCTGACGCGAGTGGGTCAAAATCTAGGGCGAGGCTTGCCTGTGCAAATTAATGGGGACCGGACTCTCTGTCATGGGGACTCTCTGTCACGTCACACCGGTGTGGAACGAATTGGAGTCCTAAGAATGGAAGTCCAGGGTCCCATATGATTAGCACAGGTTAAAGGCTTAGACGTGGTATTGGGGTTACAGTCTGCGGATTTTTTTTACCACAAACGTCGTGGAAGACTGCACTCCTGACGCGTATTTCTAGTACCAAGAATATATCTCTGAACGCAGTTTCCCCCTGCTCTGCCGTAGTCGTTTGCCACCCTATCCTCGGCACTATCTGAGCCGTGAGATCCACCACTCTGCGCCCATTCCCTGGCCTCACTGAGTAGGATTGAACAAAAAAAAAAAAAAATACGACCGTTATGACAAAACACGATTATGGTTGTATGCTGTAGAAATCACACAACTGAATTCTTAGATAAACCCATTTCAATATACAATAACAATTTATACCTATATATCAAAACAAAGCAACGCTATTTTCCTTCAGAATGATTGCAATATGATAGCAGTAGTTTTTTAAAAAACGTTTTAAACAGACCAATATGGATTTCATTTACAATATCTAGATGAAAAATATCAAAGGTTTTAAGTAGAGGTAATTATTTCCGGCTTTGGAAGTTTTCATATCTGTGCAAGAGACAGAAATATGGAACTGCAACCTTACCTGATAGCCTTTGCCGTAAGTTTACCACAATAACCTAAACGTCCAGCCTCATAGTTGCCTCTGCAGTGGAAATATTTGTCGCAGTTTTGCCAGTTTGCTCGCCTCATGTCATAGTAAGCCCTTCGCATCCGACCCGCAGCTGCCCCAGCAGTGGCGGCACAATACGCTGGCACAGCTTGGATTGCACGGTTTATCCATCGTGGTAAACCCCGCTTCACTCTGGACGCAGCGACATCGCTGTCAACCGCAGTGCTGAGGTGGAACAATACGGCGAGGAATATCCCAAAAACGAAGACTGTTGTCTGAAATAAACATCATAGACCATGCTCAATCATCGATGTATGGTAGTTTGTAATGCATTTCGCTTTAAGTTAGAAAAGAGGGAGCACACCTAATGTTTTTTAAGATACTGAGATAAAATTAATTTATGATAAAATTGAATTACAGAAGTGTAAAATGTGTGTTTGTGTGTGTGCGTGTGTGTGTGTGTGAGAGAGAGGGGGGGTGTGAAATAACATTGCAACACATGTACTGCTTACAATCAGCTTTATCATTTATAATTTGTTGCATAATAACGGGGTTAAACGAATGATTGAATGTTTTTTGTCATCCGGTTTAATTAGAACCTAGAATCTAGGACCATACATATCTTGCATCCCAGCTAAAATACAGCTCTTTTCAATACCACTTAAGTTACAGCATTGACATAGAATATTGAAACTGTATTGAACAGTTTCATGGTCATGTTTACACTCCCCTCCATCTGGGCCCCGTAACTCGAAAGCATCGCGCATTGCGACCGAGCGCAAGCGTCTCGATTCCATAACTCGCCCATACTCGCCCCATATAATAATACATTGTAGCCTCTATTTGATGCTTTCGAGTTACGGAGCCCGGAAGTGTTATTTTAATGGATAATAGGCTAAACGAGGATCCATTACATGATTCTCGATCAAAACGTGCAAAATTAAATTTTAAAAAGCTCTCTAAAAACGACTTATAAATTAGGATCAACATTTCGCTATTGATACACAAGATATCTTGAAGGTTTCATTTCCCTGGTAAACGCTTCTTTCCATAAATGGACACTACCCATTTTAGACAACCGCTCAAACCCCAACTTTGCGACTTCGCTATGCGGTGCAACGAAGCAAAATGAAAAACATGGATTTCATGGGTTGTAGTCATTTTGGTTGAACATTCGCGGATTTGGACTATAGTATGTACAATACCTTTTTCATCTTCCAACACCTAGCTTCTATATATGCAGTCACTCTGAAGGTCGAAGTGGACTGGCTTCACTGGTGCAGGACCTGTAAGCGAAAACCAAGTTAACAAAGGCTTATAGATATCCCCTTATATACATTTTTCTGAAAGGGATCGGTCGTCCTAGATTAGGATATGATAACAACAAAAAAAAAAATGGTCCAGGATCTAATGATGTAGCGAGACATCTGTAACAACCTATGCGTCATTTTTTTTCTGCAGCCTCACTGGAGGAGAAAACATCTTATAATTTTACAGTGTAACGACAGATAAAAAGTGTCGTTGTCATTATATTATAGATATGATTTGAAGAAAATTAAAGCTAGAGGACATTTTGTGGTTTCGAAGTATTGATAGTGTTCTGACAAATTAAGTTGGCATTAAAGAAATTATGCCTTGTGGAAAAAACAATTAAGTGAAATATGGTTCTTCTAAGAAAAACGTTTGTGGTTTCTGCTGAAATTAAAGTGACATTTATGAGGAAAGTCATTTCGCATGGGGTGGTTTGTTTATAGTCCTTGAAGTTATTACATTTCTGAAAAACATCCGCTTTCAGCAGAACTTTAAACTTTTAATAGTTTGTTCCTTGAAATTGGTATAGAACTGTCCTCGAAAACGGAGCCTTGAACTTTTACTTGCTTGTTGACTTCCTTGTTTGGAGCAGCTGTCATTTTGTCTAATTGCTAATTTAGAGTTGAATTATACATTGTTTGATCTGGAATCCACTCTTCGAACCACATCAAATGCTTGAAATAGACCTGAGAAAGTAATACAGGCAGTTCAGATAAAGAGAAAAGAGTGCATGGAATTTTTTACTTAGTTAAAGTTTTTTTAGTGTAAAAATGCACTTTATTCTTAAGATGTTTTCTAATTTAGATAAATGCACTTCATTGTTAATATATGATATTTTCTATTTTAAATAAATTCCTTGCATTCTTAAAATATCATTTCTTTATAAAAGGATATGACTAATTGGCATCTCTCTCTCTCTCTCTCTCTCACACACACACACACGCGCGCGCGCGCGCGCGCGCGCTTTCTCATTATGTATACAGTCACTGCATAGTAAGTGTGTGCACTTGGTACTAGATCTAGAAGTTAATATTGGCAGTAGGCTATAGTGCTATGCGTATGTTAACTGTAATAATAACTGGACTACCCCCTGTATCCACATTGACAGTTGATTGGAGAGATGGTCTCACATGACTGATGACAGGTGGGATGTGAGCGGAGCCTGGCACACTTGGGTCTGGAAATTTTCTAAATTGAAAAATCAGAAAATAAAGTTCCAACACTGAAAGTTATCTCTGATCAATAGCTTAGTGTACCATAATTCTTGCTATCATGTCGTACCTCCCACAACCTGTTTAAACAATTTCTGTGTGCCATTTTTTATTTGGTTTTAAACTATCCCTTCCCATTGACACACCCCTTGACACACCCCCTGTGGATGGCATCTGGTGCTGTTCATTTCGTTGTTTTGTAATCTTGTGTATTAGCCCCTCCCAATGTCACAACACTCCCTTAAATGCCATCTTCTAACTTCTGTCACTGCCTGACAAGATTAGTAGTCCTAGGGGTGTATTTCCAGAGATTTAGATCGATCCAGGGATTAAAATTTAGATCGACCTAACTCCCTGGGGGTTCACGCTAAATTGCAGTCAGACGAGCGCGCACCATAGTTAATTACCCCTTTGCAGCTTTTAGTAGGCGGGACAGACGCTTAAGCCGGCTAAGCTGACAGTAATCTAGTGAGATTTCCACAGGGATAGATCGATCTAAAGTCTATGGAAATGGGGTCCTATATACAGCAATGAAAGTCCACGGTCCCATGTGATAAGTGAAGGTAAGATTTGCTGGAAGCAAGTTCAGTATATCGGACAAATATCACCTGTTACAGGACAAGGCTGTAAGGTTCCCAGGAGATTCCCACTATCTTCTAATTGTATATAGGTTTCTTGATATCTAACCCCTCCCAATGCCACACCCTCTCTCTAGCCACACCCTACTCACCTGTCTGAGAGCCGTCTCCTGTTGCTTCTTGCTATAGTGTCCCTGGGTGCCACTTCCTGGCCCTGGCCTCCAGCACGTCCATAACTAACACTCTGGCCTGAGAGCTGAGACACTGGTCCTTCGCAGCCTGAGGTATTGTGTTGAATATCAGGTTGAGGGTAGCTGAAATGAAAGGTGTGGTCATCATCAACATGGACTGACTGTACAATTTCAGTGAGAACCAACTATATACTAAGGAAGGTGGATGTTTTAAAAATTTGCATTCAAATATGGTTCAATGACTGCTTTATCTTTAACGGAAAGGTGCTCAGATTACTAATCTAGGCAGCAATTAATTAATATTAAAACCGAGAATACAGGTGACAGAAAAAGAAGTATCTTATAATTAAAGAGAGTGAGAGTGACAACAATTACAAGTGACTTTTGGTCACTTGCTGTGAAGCGCCCCCCCCCCCCCCCACTTCCCTCTGGGAAATGCACAAACAGTCAGATGGCAGCCGTCACGAATAACGCCGTTTCGTGGCATTTGCGATGGCCAACGTGAAAAACCATATCTTGCGAATAAAGCTCTTTTAAAATCAAACTAGGTCACTCTGTGCAGTCATTTTATAAAGGCATGTAGAAAAACACGCAATCTTACTCGAAGTATCAGAGAATTACGTTAATGAGCATTAATTATGAATGAAAAACGGACACTATTTTAGAACTTCGGAAAAAAATGGAGCAAAAATTGTATCTCGCAATAGTGCGAGAAAAAAGTTGCCAGCCTGACTTGTTTTCATTTTTAGATATGAGTTACAATATTATCTTAGGTTTAAAATTTCAAAGTTTGAAGAATGCTATGTGAGATCTTCTCAGTCTTGCATCATTGATTTAATTATACAGACTTGACATTTAATATGGAATATTTTTTTCGAAATAATTTTTTATCAGATTTTTCCTATTTTGCTGACTGATAAATGAAAATAAGGATTAAAATCGTGTTTTAATAACTTTAAATTATCTCTTTGATGTCATTGTGACATCAGTTCATTAATGGAATTCGCCAGAGAAGCAAACAAAAAGACATTGCCTATTCTATGTCATACGACTCCCATTAAAAGAGAGATTTTGGATCTCCATATTTTTCCAAATTATCGTCTGTAAAAGGGTAATACGCTCCACAAAAGACCCTCATGTCAGTTGCTAGTCACAGTAATGGTCGTTGTTACGCCTGGCCTCTTCGTGGCTGTTGCCAGGGCTCTCAAGGGCAAGGCATTTCTTGGGGGTAGGTTTTTAGAGTTCAATCTGGATTAGCATTCCAAGCATCGGTCTAAAATTGTCCAATCTGGTCCATTTTTGTTGTAGGNTATTAGCACGTGCCACTCTCCGGGCAAAACATGTTTAAAGACAAATATTGATAGTGGTAGGAAACTGCGTGTCAATGGCCTGTCGCCAGCACTTAAATAGTGTTTGATTTTGTAATATTACAGTAATATAATGGTATTTTTGTAATAGAACGGGCATGAATGGCAAGATTTCTCAATTGTCGGTTATTGATTTAATATACGTGTAGTGTTTCTTTCAAGAACTGGTTGTGAAGAAACCGGCAAATCCAATTCAGTCGACAAGCAAGACAAATCCGATACGAACAACAAAGAAAATAACGACGACGACATCAACAAGAAAAACAACAACAGTCAAAACTTCTGCCAAAAAGGCATCGACGACAGCGTCAAAGATAGCACAGGCGGTTAATACCGCTACAAAGAAAACGTCAACGACATTGTCAAAGGCAACATCGGCAGTTAAAACGGACGCAAGGAAAACGTCCACAAAATTTTTACAGGCAACATCGACAGTTGAATCAATTGCAAAAATGACAGCAACGACAGTGTCAAAGACAATGTTGATTGAACCTTCCAAAACCAACCACGCCAAAGCAGCTGCTTTTTCTGGAGGTAAAATATATTTTACAAAATTACATTTAATTTGCACCCAGTCCTTAACATCACAACTAGTTACCAAAACTTAGAATAAGTACAAGTGAATATCAAATTGTTATACTATTACGTGTATGATTGTATAAGGTTTGAAGAACAGGAAACCTTTGCGTCACCTCAGATATATATTTGATATTTTTTTAAATATGTAACGCCATTGAACTATTGGAGGTATGCTAATATTACATCGTGTGAGTATTCCATTAATTTGTTCTTAAATTATATTTGTAATAACTGATTTCCCTCAATGTTTTATTATTACAGGACCTGCCAGCACTGGTCTTACAGTTGGGTGTTCTGTGGGAGTTGTATTTATAGTTGCAACTGTTCTGGTCTTAGCACTACTGCTATTACGACGAAGGTATTATATAGGCTACTCTTGCACACGTTAAATATTAAGACTTAAGATCTGAATTAATTATAAAACATTTGTGTCTGAGCTTAAACTGTCTGTGGGCGCTTATTGTACGAGGTATAAATATAAAAACAGCAAGAGGTAGGAAATGTCCCCTCCCCATTAAGCACCTGCACCGACAGAAGATATTTGCCTGAAAGTTAAACGCTACAACAACATAGAGACGCATAGATCTTAATAAAACTTGTTTAAGAGCCAAGAGTTTTATATAATGAAGCCTTTTCAAAAGTATCAAAAAGACATAAGTCCTATCTAAATAGTTGCATCAACTGACCACCAAATCTGGCTGACCAAAACTTATGAAGTGATAGTTGTCGAGAATGATTTTTTGTACCCTGACAAACAATAGAAAATGGCCATCGTCCCAGTGTCATGAGGTTTAAGAACCTAGAAGATGAACTCAACCATCTCTGCATAAATTATCACGCGATTTCTAACATGGTTATCTTATTTGTAAACTTGTGGTGCATTTAGTTACATGAATTTTACTTTTCTTAAACTTGTAATTAAACATGCACATGTATATGTATACTTGCTGTATACAGTATGTTCTTTCATTGTAAATAAATTCATGTAATTTTCCAGATCAGCAGCCAATATTTCTGCACCTGAGAAAGGCATAGATAGCACAAGTATGACAAGCCCATCTTATTCTCTGGAGTATTCTTGCGCGAACAATGAATATGTAAACCTTGGCTTTGACGGCGAGAAAGGATGCAGTAATGTCACAATCAAAAGGCACCAAGATGGAAGTGAAAATAATTCCAAGCTTTCAAGCTCGAAATCAAATGCTGCCGCACCGAACTGTATACACGTGATTTCAAACAAAGACGATAACGGCTACTTGAACACCCATGGTTGTGAAAGTGACATAAATTTACAAAAACCAACGGAAGAGGACATGTGTGATTTAGTAAAAATGGTGCAAAATGATATCTACGCCTCCAACCTTGATATCGACGACACAAAGACCACGGTGCAAAATTACAGTTGTGATGACGGCACGGTAGATAATGAACTGTATATTTACAGTGAATATTGAATGACTTGTAATTGTACTAGCTTTATCATATAGGACATTTGCAATTGTGGCAAAATTCAGACATTGCATAAAACAACCGAGCAGAGTGTCAGACATGAAAATATTTTATGTGTTCGAACTGACCATTGAATGCGTCTGCATCACACGGTGAAAAATGAGGCGATTCACCAACCTGCTTTGCTAGCTGAAAAGTTAAAAATTGGTAACACAAAGTGCATATGACGTATTTCGTTTATTGTAAGCTATACGTATTTCATATAAACATGTAGCATGCCCCTTTCATCTTTACATCTTTAAAAAAAAAAAAAAAAAAAAAAAAAAAAATATATATATATATATATATATATATATATATATATATATATATATATGCTTTAATGACGGTTGAAATATTAATTTATTTAAAAAGCCTCTCCACGGAACTTTCCAACCATAATGAATTTCTTGGGGTAAACAGCAAATAACTCCTACCCCTCAATTGTTGCTCGACCAGTCTCTGCACTTAAATTCGATGTTTGACATCTGCTGTCACATGCACTGTCTCGCTTACACATAAGAAATGGCGGAGTGTTTTGTATTGCAGCCCAGTGCCGTGTATTTGAATACAGACGTTTCAAACTGGCAATGGCTACCCCAGAAGCCTGACATAAGGTACGCTTCAAATAATTTTTATCTAAAGGGTTTAATTGTCTTCAGAGATTGAACAGGTAAACATCAGGTTTACGAACATAAATGTGACTGAAGGGGATTTTCAAAGGATTGGAGGGAAATTTCCCTGGAGTGGCCCTTTAAATATTACGTACAAATATTTTCAAGTGTATGATTTTACGCTTCCTGTGTAGCGTGACAGTGAGCTCCCCATGACAGAAAGTAACTCTCCCATTCATTTTTATAGGTAAGCCTTGCCTTAGATTTTAACTCACTTAGGTCAGTCTAACCTTAACCATTATAACTAAATGGAAGGCGGACTTTCTATTACAGCCCCCAATTCATTAGAGAAACAGACGACGATGTTTTGCTGTATACAGTGGGTACCTCGGAGGTCATTTGGTGTTCTTACCTGCTAAAACCAGTTTGGTGTTCGCTAAGGACTTTGAAAAACGCATTTAAGTGGCAATTTACCCCTCGTTCTGAACGGACTAAGTGTTTTTTGTTTAGTTGCACCAGCGTATCCCGAAAGACAGTGGGTCCTGTATCCTGTAGGTAAAATTTTGATACATTGGAGTGACCTCTGTGTAGGTACATCAGTCTGGGCATTACTCTATAAAACTGTGGGGACCGCTCCGCTTGGCGCTATGATCTGTCTGGTTATGTCTGTCTTTTTCGCGCCATTCTGTCTTAGATTAACAAATTTGTAATGCACTACTTGACTCGTCTTACGCACTGCAAAACTGACCGCTTGCATGCAAAATTTCAAATTCTTCTATGCAGTAGTTGCCGAAATATGGATACTTTTTTGACAGAACCAAGCTTTGCCTAAGCCAAGCTTTGATCAGCCCAAAGGAACACTACCCAATTAAATCACTGCAAATTACATAATGTAGCAGCGCAACAGGCATGAAAGTCAGTTAATTGGTAGTGACACACCTGACTGCACACTTTTACATTCACAAATCTTATATGAGATCGGAGTTTTTTGAAAAAAGAACGTATTTTTATCTAGGTATACCTTCGAAACTAAAATATTCCATATTAAATGTCAAGTCTGTATTTGGACACTATACTTTAGATAGTGATTTAGCGTACTCCTAAAATATTCAAATAGTTACATGCAAATTCGTAACCTTTAGTTGCAATTCAAGAGTTATATAATCCGTTCACAAATTTAAGATATACGCACCGATTTCACAAACAACCAAGTACATTATAGAGAAACAAACACCCCTATATTTAGTCATCGAGACACTGAATCCTTTGCTTCTTGCAGCAGTTTCCTTTTTAAGGTGTTTGGGTTTATCTTCAGCCGACTTCAACTTTGCCAGGCATTCAATCCCTCCGTTCGTCAAATGGACAGCTGAAACATCAATACATTTTTTTGGAAGTTAAAAACTAAAATACAGGAGAAAATGCATGTATCTGTAGGTGAACAAAGCACAGGTATTTAAATCGTCACAGTGCATAACATGGACAACTCAGAACTGTGCGTGTAGTATGTTTTTAATAAATAATAAGTTAGTAGTATACTGTCGTCCTATTCTGTCTTATTCTCAAAAATGTTTGTGTTGGCTATTGAGTTTCGCAAGCTTAACTACTAAATATTATATGACAAAAGAAAACTTTTTTTTCGATTAAAAAAGAAAACAAACATGCATACTTATGTCTTGAAGCTGCGTCTTCAAGCCAAGAGCTGATATATCAGTGTCAAGGCCGTGTTCTAGTAAATCATGCATTTCCTTTACTGGTTTTTGAATGTTATCCTGTAAGAAGACCACAGTAAGCATTAAATTGTGAGAAAAATAAACGCTTCACTTTGGGCATCCCTCTTCAAGAATAAGTCCTTGACATATCCGCTCTGGTAAAATTGAAGTTAACGAAGGAAACGTTGTATTAGGGAAAGTTTCGAACAAAAAGTGCCCGGTAATAAACGAGTATTATACAATATTAACTTATCTCACAAGCCCATACCATACTGTTTATCACAATCCAAACGCATATCAGGCACGTAGCCAGCAAATTCAAAAGGGGGAGTTCTTTTATGAAAAAGTGGACCCTTTACAAATAACCCTTATGTACCTAGATATATTTAAGGGAGGGGATATTTCCCAGATAAAAAAAAAGTTCTCTCGAATCTTCAACTCACTGGCTACATATCATTGTGCTTCAAATAATTTATATTAGATGTGTGTATTTTCTGCCTATCTATTCACTAAGTTTTTAAATTTGTTACCGCACCATCGAAAATGACAGACTTTACATAGTAAAATATTGTGTGGATTAGAACGCCACCAAACTTCAGATAATTTTAATATCTTAAACAGTATTAAGGAAATTCAAAGAAATATCATCATTGCATCACTAACAAGTGTTGGCGCTTAGGGGGAAATATAAATATATTGCACTATTGCTATTGATTGAGTTTATCACTCAATATAGTACCAGTCGTTAACTTACTCTAAAGAATTTCACTATCTCCACCTTCTGCAAGATATTAACAGTGAGATCCTGGTGGTTGAGTTTTGCCATGTCCAGTGGGGTGTCGCCATCGTCGTCTGCCGCCTTGATGTCCGCCCCTGCTTCCACCAGTAGTTTCACAATTTCTCTGTTACCGCGCATACAGGCCAAATGCAGCGGCGTCAGTTTATACGCATCGCGCACGTCTGTGTCAGCTCCAATCTCCAGAAGTTTCTCCACCACAGCGGGGTGTTGTTCTAGAACGGCGTGGTGGAGCGGGGTTAGATCCTCTGGTGCAGAAACTTCACACGTATCGTACTTGTCATCAATCTTCTTTATGATGTCATCGGGGGGATCTTTTCCCCATCCTGAGTGCAGCACCTTTCCGTAATCTGCCACATCTAATAAACTTCCTCCATTTGTTTTCACTAAGAAGTCCGCAAGAAGCTTCCTCTTCACCAGAACATAATGCCACGCGGGTCTTTCTCCATTTTTACCGCGCACTAAATAGACCTTCCCTAAGAGATTACCTCGTTTGTTCATCAATCCAGGATGTGTTCTCAGAATGGTATCCAAACACTGCACTTGCCCACTGCTTGATGCCAAGTGTGCTGGATTTTTACCTATGTTATTTAGAATGGTGGGATCTGCACCACCTTCAGCTAACAGACATTCCACGACGTCCAGGCCGACTTTTTTGAGAACTGCAATGTGAAGAGCAGTGTTGCCGTTTTTGTTCTGAATACTGGGGTCCGCCTTATGCTCATTTATCAAACACTTAACCACATTTACATGACCATATCTAGATGCTTCACACAGAGCGGTGTTCCCGTATTTGTCTTGAATATTTGGATCAATCCTACGTCCGCGAATCCTTCTCAGAACGGCATCCAAATGTTGTACTTGTCCACAACGTGCGGCACAGTGTGCTGGATTTTTTCCATCATTATTTAGGATGGTTGGATCTGCACCACCTTCATCTAACAGACAATCCACGACGCCCAGGCCGGGATTATTGAGAACTGCAATGTGAAGAGCAGCGTTTCCGTTTTTGTTCTGAATACTGGGGTCTGCCTTATGTTCATTTATCAAACACTTAACCACATTTACATGACCATATCTAGATGCTTCAATCAGAGCTGTGTTCCCATACTTGTCTTGATAATTAACATCGATTCCGTCCATTGCTGCTATTTCTTTCACTAACTCGAGGTGACCGCCCCGTGCGGCACACACCAGGGTATTGCTGGTCACAGTTAAACCGTGGTGCTGTAGCCTGTTGTAAATATCTCTGAAGTTGCCTTCCGCTGCGGCATCGAGACATGTTAAGTCTCCCATATAGTTAAAAACACTTTTCTTGATGTCAATGTTCGTTAGATCAGTGAGGTACTCCACCACGTCATCGTACCCCATCCTGCAGGCACGACCCAGGGCTGTTTCACCACCATCTGTGACAGCATTCAGGTCTGCACCCATTTTGAAAAGCAGCTCCACGCCATCTAGGAATCCTACACCGGCGGCATAGTGCAGTGGGGTAAAATTATCTGAGTCAGTAATTTTTACCAAATTATGGTCACGAGTGCAGAGTTTTTTTAGCTCATCCATTCTCTTATTTCTTATGACCTTGTGAATTGGTTTCGTTTCACTCTCAATTTTTCCTACTAAATCAATTCGGTCTGCCACACTCTTGTGATGTTTCTTTAAAGCTATCTCTTTGGCAGTACAACCATCCAGCTCACCAGTGTGAGTGCCGCTTGTGACCTGCGTGGAAAGTGTCGCCCAATCAAAATGTCTGAATATTGTCAGAACTGCATGTTCGTTATTGTGAAACGCTGCAGCGTGTAGAACATTGAATCCATTATCATCCCTGTACTTAAGGACTTCGCTTCTGTCCACCTGGCGGGCAGTCCTATCTAGCTCGTACCAAAACTTAGGCTGTGAGATCAGTGCATACAGGCGACGTAACGGATCAGTTATCACTGAAATATCTTCCGTGTTTTCTGCTGAAATAAAGGAAAGGTATTTAATATAAATGTTCTTCTTTGACACAAGCAGCCATACGCTATGCTTCATGTCTACCATGCATACTATGAAAACTAACTTGTCTTGTCATTTGATCGAGCTACTTTAAGAGCCTAACAAGGGTATTGTGTATTTAATTTCTATTTCGTTATTGATTTCCAGTACGGACTGATTTTCTGAGATAGAATCTATCCAAATAAGCAAATAATACTTAGAGATTGCAATAATGTTAAATTTAAAATGCTGATCAACTCGATATAATGAAGTAAAAACTTTTTGAGTGGTTTCTGATACAATATAAATGTTTATGTCAATATTCAATGATCGCATATCAAGATAGTACATGTATGGGGCACCCATAGAAAATTTTGTCATGGCAATATCTGATCATGACATAATGCCAACAATTTGACTTCCCTATATTGAATGAAGTCGTTTGTGAAAACATACATACATAACCGCTTTAATGTTCCGTCTCCCAATGCTGCATTAAAGTTACCCCCTCTCTTTGTCAGTTAATTCCATAAATCAAGGCAAGCAGAATTTTGTTTTGTACAATGACATCATCTTTTTTTCTTTTTAAACCCAAAACGAAATAGAATTCTCTCATGTAATTGGAAAATGTTAATTAAACTACGTTTATTGTATAAAAAGAGATTACGTTTACCGATACTAGTATTTTCCAAAAAAATAAATGAGTGATGGAGAACTGTGGTTGGGTATTACGTGTATTCTCGATATATTACTCTATTTGCTTCATATCAGACAAAATAGATTTTTTAATGAAATGGAGTTCTGCAGATCGTTTATTTTAATATAACGGCCGCAGTAATATAATTATGAACTTGAGCTGGGGGATAGAAGGGAAGAGGAGGCGTGGCGAATATACTAGAAGTTTACATTATAATATGCATGCATCATGCACCTTTGTGACAGAGTTTGTGTCATTTCTCACCCTCTTGGAACGAACATGACAGAGTACGCTCTGGGAAGAGACCTGGCAGAAAATATATACACGCTATCATTATTATCCGCCCATGAAATTGGTAGTACTTACCTTGGACCGACATGACATCCTGCACACCATCAACATCCCTGGTATAATCTGTCTGAAAAATTTGGTTGTTGTCTCCTACTTGGATCTTTTGGCTTTCGGTGATGTTCATTGTCTGTATGTTTAGACTAGTCAGTTTACTTGGCACTGGAACAATCAATTCGCCTTCAATAATCCATTCAAAAAACCTCTCGTTTAACATTCACGGTAGGATACCAGTTTAATGTTTAAAATGCTTCATTTAAGTGCCCAGCAACGGAGTGATAATACATGTACAGTTTTAAAACATTCACACTCGACAGCGTATATGTTTTTACTTACCTTCCGCCGGACTCCAAAATTCTCCCCGGGTCTGGCTTAGAATCATCAACACTATTCTACCATTGGTTTCTTCTGCTATGGCTCGAAAAATTTCCTCTGAAGATACCCTAGCTCCTTCACTTTCCAAAAAAACGGAAAGATTTTCATCTTCTCCATAACCTAACAGAGACAGAATACATATTGGAATCAAATAGAAAACCCATCGAATTTGTTGACATATTAGCATCCGTTAGTCATTCCAAATTTATGATACATGTAGGTAGTGTACTAACGAAGCCTTCATACAGCTCACGCACTTGTTACTTGGCCCACATAATTGCATGATTTCTAACATATTCAGGGTTACAACACGCGCACACACAAACACACACTTTTTGTGTATTTAGTCTGTATTTAGGCTCCGAACCGAAGTCTCCTGATATGATTCATTTTCTTGATTATTTTGTAATTCAACAGTAATTTGTATATCCTAAAAATCCAACCAGAAATCCCCTTTATGCAAACGTGTGTACATACCAAACAGCTCTCTAGCGTCATTAATCAGCGCCTCCATTGTTGATAACATACGCGTTTCCCTCTTCTGTCGATCAAATGAGTAGATAATACAGAATTTGCCCATCTCTCTGGTTAAATTTTATTTATATCAAAATACTTGTCTGAAATTAAAAAAGTATTTTTTTAAATTGTATTCTGATAGCCTTGCCATAATTGTTGTTGGTGACATTGCACTTAAATGGGAATTTGGAGAGTGTTATTTATCATTATTATTTGACGTACATAAACCAATGTGATTTGTTAACACTCGCACCTTTGTAAATTTGCATGGGATGTATTTAATTTAATGTACGTTGTACCAGGCCTACCCAACTACCAGACTCGGCACCGAATGATCCTGAATTCACCGGTGGATCAGACCACACTACCCGTTTTCAATGTATCATACTCTGAACAAATTTTGAGTGGTGATGCAATGCTTTTCAACTCCGCTGAGAATCGTCCCTATCACATCGCCTACTAGGCAAGAGCGGTGTCGCGTCTGATACTGTGAAATGCGAACTAATACACACCTTGAAAACGGGTAGTGTGGTCTGATCTACCGGTGAATTCAGGATCATTCGGTGCCGAGTCTGGTAGTTAGGTAGGCCTGTTGTACACAGTGTACATCGAGCATGTATCTCTCATCTATAGATCTTTACATAAAGTGCCTTGTTGGCGGCTGAAGTATCGGTTTGTTGAAATTGTTACATACAAATACTTCCTAATGTACAGTATAATTTTGCATTTTCCATATAAGGTATTATTTTCATTCGTTTACATGCTAAACTGCCCTATTCATCACATACACGAAGCCTTAATATTTGATCCAAAAAAAAAAAAAATTGACAATATTTGCAAGCAATATGACTCATTATGTACGAAGAGAAATCGTCGTTAAAGTAAAGTATGGCTGAGAAACTCATTATTTTTTCATCTGGTGAATGAGAAAATTGATGATGCTTTTTTACGACAATTATGGTCATTTTAAAAAATAGATGTATGGGAAAATGATAATATAAGTATTATATGTATTTGATTATTTAAAACTGATGTAAAATATATAATGTACATCCTACACGTTAGAACATTTCTCAGAGCATTTTTTAAAATACGCCTAGATAAGATAAAATGCTGGTCTTAACAGCGATGGCATAGAACAGCTTTACTTCTATGTCTCTAGAGGGCGTATTTTTTTCAAAATCTGCAAATTAATAAATTTATTAAAATGTGCAACCTATGGCGCCATATTATGTACACGAATTAAAAACACATGTTTCTCCATCTGTCACAGAAAGGAATGAGAAACCAACAAGTGAGACACGGAGACATTCAATTGTTACCGGAATGTAATATACAGGGTTACCACTTAATATGGAATATTATTTTTTGTCAAGAAAATGTTCTACAAAATATTTCATTACTCTCCAACTATTTTAAATCCAAAATTGTCACTTTATGTGTAGCCAGGTGTGTTACCTAATTACCATGCAACTTTCGAAACAATTAATGTAAGCAGTTGCATGATCTGTGGTCAGAAATGTGAGGGGTGGTCTTTTCGGCAATTTCTGCCCTTGTATAAAAGGGCATGGGTTTGGTCAATCTTTGGAGTGTATTTAGAGAAGCAACAAAGGGATCGCTCTGAAACTTGTCAGTTACCTTAGAGAAGATATGGTTCGACAGCTAAGCAACGCAGCTTACTATGGGATTCTTGCTCTCAGAGAAAATGGCTAGAAACGGATAGCCATTGCCAGACAATTCAACATTTTTCAGGAACCGTTAATAAAGTCCTCCAAACAAATGCTACAACAGGGGCACCTACTCCAATACTTCCACCAGGGTGTCTGCGTACCACACCAAGAAGACAGGATCGCCTTCTCCTTAGAGTGCGCCGTGCTGGTCGTACAAAGACAACCAGTGTCCTCAAAAAAGAGTGGCAGAATGCCTTTCAAACGCCCGTTTCAAGGTCCCTTGTGAACAAAAGATTACAGCAAACTGGTTATTTTGCACGAAGACCAGTACGTAAACCACTGTTAACAGCAGGTCATATACAGCGACGTCTGCAATGGGCTGGGGACCACG
>NW_019774525.1:473409-495723 GCF_001039355.2 Lingula anatina
TGCATGCAAAATTTCAAATTCTTCTATGCAGTAGTTGCCGAAATATGGATACTTTTTTGACAGAACCAAGCTTTGCCTAAGCCAAGCTTTGATCAGCCCAAAGGAACACTACCCAATTAAATCACTGCAAATTACATAATGTAGCAGCGCAACAGGCATGAAAGTCAGTTAATTGGTAGTGACACACCTGACTGCACACTTTTACATTCACAAATCTTATATGAGATCGGAGTTTTTTGAAAAAAGAACGTATTTTTATCTAGGTATACCTTCGAAACTAAAATATTCCATATTAAATGTCAAGTCTGTATATGCATGATGTTGATATGTGATTTTTGGGGGGGGTGTAGAGGGGGGCTAGAAGGCGGTATTTCAGAAGCTGCGGGTGGGGCGCATGCCCCTAGTGTCGAGCCGGGGCCGAAATTACTGCTTGGTGTGGTAAACATGTTACAGAAACTCGAATGCATTATGGACCGGTGAGACAGGAGTGGTATTCCGAGGAATTAATCCCAGGGTTCCAATACGGTTAATACAGGTAAGGGTTAGTCGGATAATACGTGGATCAGTATATGGGGCAAATGCGTGAAAAACAGAACACTGAACATAGTTTCTCGAAGATAATTATCCCAGTCACAATGTCAATAAATAAGTAGATCCACTAGTGACTGCCACAAGACAGAAAGTAGGAGGGAACAGTGCAAGTACATCAAGCAAACTCCTTAACTACTGCACATGGTTCTGGAGATAATGAGCTGTAATTTACAAGGAAAACTAATTAATTAAATAAATGCTTTTTATCATTCATTCACATTGATCAATTTTTATCAATATAATAGTGATGCTCTTGAATGTGTACCAACTAATTCGTTGCCGATAGCACCAGCAGATAGCAGCACCATACAGAGTCTGATTAAAAACTTTCATGGCAATTGAAGAAGTTTTACCACTGTACAATGGAGTCCAAAAAAGCACTTGGCACAAATGTGAAACTGCCCAGTGCAAGGCCAAGAATTCAATCAATATTTTCAATCATATTATCAGATTCTACATGGTTACTTGAACACACATGGTTGTGAAGACGGTATAAATTTACAAAATGCAACAGAAGACACGTGTGATTTTGTAGAAATGGTGCAAAATGATATCTACGCCTCCAACTTTGATCTCGAAGACACAGAGACCATGGTGCAGAATTCCAGCTGTGATATAGGAGGTGACGGCACGGTAGATAATGAACTGTATATTTACATGTACAGTGAATAATGAATTGTCTCGCAAATTGCACAAGCATCCCTAGCTTGATCATATAGGATTTGTAAACGCACAACAATCTTCAGATCTCTGAATAAACATCCAGATATCAAAAACATGATTTCAAGTTAAACACGGGTTTTGCACTGGCCGTTGAACGTGTCTGTAGAATATAAGTTAGAAAATAAGAAGGCCGACAAATATAAAATGCACACATCATAAATGCATTAAATGTATTTCATTTATTGTAAGCTATAGGATGTTGGATGGCAAAAATTTGATCCAGTTGTGTTTACATGAAAAAAAAAAAACATTCCATCATACAACCTACGAATTAATTATCCAATAAATATAAAGAATACTTGCAAGCAATATGCCTTTCAATATACACCAAGATAAATCATCGATAGACTGTTAAAACAAAATGGAAGAAAATTTCCTCAATTTTTTTCTCTTCCCGTGGATACGCAAATTGTTTTTGGTAAGCAAAAGTTGTGGATTTTTACTATTGTTTTGGTCATTTTAATAAATAGATAAATGATATAATATGATGCGTATTACTGTTATTCCGTATATATAAAACCAATGTTACGGCATACTATAACAATCTTAAATTTTGAATATGCAGTTTCTAAGATAATGTTCTAACACAAGCTTAATGGTCTCATCGGCGAAGTAAGTCCAACTACAAATATGCTCTTAATTATACCCGCCACCTTTATGCTACAAACCTAATTGTTTGATGTTTGAAGGATTACATTAAAATAGACCGTGTTAGCAATCACACAGCACGTAGTAATACAGCTGCATTATATATTTTAAATGATTAATGATTCACAACAAGTGCATATTCTAAGAAACAACACCAAATCTTGTCAAAGAAACAAACAATTTTGCAGTATTCCCATTAAAGTTGGGAATACTGAATAATGAGGTCAAGGATAGCTTTATGCACGGCGTTTTTTTTCCAAAATCTACAAATTAATAATTGTATTGACTGATTAATTGATAAATATGCAACCTGTGGCAATAATTAAATAGCTATAGTATGTACACAAATCAATAGCACACTTTTTCATCTGTCATGTAAACGAAAGAGAAACTATAACAAGCAAGGCACGGTGTCATTTAATTGCTACCTGCATATTTGCTCCTCTGGAAGGTGATCAACAACGTATTTGGCTCTTAATTTTTTCTCAACTACAGTTCAAAGCTATTTACAACACTGCGCCAACTTTTTCGTTTCCTGAAATACCTATATTTCTTTTAAAACACATAGACACACACACACACACTCAGGAATACACACAAAATATGAATATATTATATACTATTGCCTATTGTAGAGAGAGAGAGAGAAAGACTAAAACGCACTTTTAGAAACAATGTGCTAATAACATGAAGACACCTAAAGTGCAATGTTGCCATTATGAAAATACCCCGTCTTGGTTTAACCTTCTGTAGTACATCTGCTAAAGAGAAGCCCACTTCTCGTTCCTAAAAAAATCAAATAAAATTTACCTTATTCTTCGCATAAATTACTACTGGTCTTTCTATTTTAAATTCTTGCATGTTATGAGGGAACATTCGATGAAAGAAATCGAGAGAATCCTATTTGTAGGAACTTATTTTCTGCATTTCCTATTTACAGGTTTGCATTATACGTGTTTCTCTTATTACTAAAATCAGAATATTAGCAATGGCTATTAGGATTCCATCATTGTGTATGAATCGATTATGAAAAAGGGCAATGAATTGGTACCCTTACACCGCACGTTAATGGTTCGAATACCCTCAATTCATTCCTCTTCGTCTGTTTTCTTGGTGTCTGTTTCCTTTTCAAAATGTTTGGAAGAATCATCGTCTGGATTTAGTTTCGCCAAACAAGAAAAGCCTCCCGTCATCAACCGCTGGACTGAAATAAATAGTTCAAAAAGAAAAATGCATAAGAAATAAACAACCCTCATGATAGACCGAGCATAAAAACTTAATTTTGACACTACACTCATTTCTTTCATTGTGCCGGGAAAAAAATTAAAACTATTGTAGTATACACTTTGCATGTTTAAATACATGAGTGTTGATGAGTTCCGTCCTTAAGTGTATTCTGTTAAGTTTAATGTAAATGCAAAAGTGCATGTCAATTCTATTTGATTAAATACATATAGTTGGTCGAATATAGTTTTTTACTTTGTGGTTCCACTAGTCGAATATAGCTTACATATACAGTACATGTATGTTATGGAGAATGACTCATCGCCAAAGACAATATCAAAACTGCATACTTATATCGTGAAGCTGGATCTTCAACTCATCAACTGTGACGTCAGTGTCAAGGTCATGCTCTAGTAAATCCATAATTTCTTTGACAGGTTGTTGGATGCTATCCTGTAAGAAGACCACAATGTGCATTTTAATGATTTAAAAATTTTGACAAAAAACTATATGCATCACTTTAGGTATTCCTCCTCAAGATCTTCTAACTTGTTGACATTTTTCTCTATAATATGCGAAGTTAACGGAGGTAGACATGCAAAAAAGTGTTGTATTTAAGATATCACTGAACAAGACAGTATCCTTATTCCGTTAATAAATTAGATTGTTACGATCCCATCCAATACCGTTTATCACAAGGCCAAACGTTTATCATTGTACTTCAAACAGTTTACTCGTGACTGTGTGTATGCTACCGTTTTCTTTTCACATAACTTTCAGACATGTCAGAGTACGGTCTGAAGTGACAGGCTTCAATGTAGTTGGATTCAGTAAACCTTTGAGCCCTACGGCTCATCACAATGGAATACAGTGAGAATATAATATTATTAATATGATTAATATTGTGTGGATAAAAGATTCACCAAGCTTTTAGTTTCTTAGAGAATTTTTAAAATATCTTAAACAGTATCAACTATATAATTTAAAAAATGTCACTGTAACATAAAGATTTTGAAGCTAAGAGTAAATGATAAATTTAGTGCATTATTACAATCGACAATTATTGGCTTTAGTGTCCACTTACCTTAACGAATTTCACTATCACAGCCTTTTCCATAAAAGCAACAGTGAGATCCTGGTGGTTGAGTTTGGCCACGTCCAGTGGGGTGTCGCCATCGTCATCTGTCGCCTTAGTGTCCGCCCCTGCTTCCACCAGTAGTTTCACAACTTCTCTGTTACCTCGCATACAGGCCAAGTGTAGCGGCGTCAGTTTGTACGCATCGCGGACGTCTGTCGCAGCTCCAAGCTCCAGAAGTTTCTCCACCACAGCGGGGTGTTGTTCTAGAACGGCGTGGTGGAGCGGGGTAAGATCCTCTGGTGCGGAGTCTTTACATTTATCATACTTGTCAGTTATCTTCTTAACAATGTCATCGGGGGGATCATTTCCCCATGCTGAGTGCAGCACCTTTCCGTAATCTCCCACATTTATACTTCCACCTAGTGGTTTACCCAAGAAGGCCTCATAAAGCTTCATCTTGACCAGGACATAATGCCACGCAGGTCTTCCTCTATCCTTACCGCGGACTAAATATACCAGACTTCCTTCGTAGAGATCACCTCGTTTGTTCATCAATCCAGTATGTGTTCTCAGAATGACATTCAAACACTGTACTTGTCCACTATTTGCTGCCACATGTGCTGGATTTTGTCCATAATTATTTAGGATGGTTGGATCTGCACCACCTTCATCTAACAGACATTCCACGAGGCCCAGGCCGACATTATTGAGAACTGCAATATGAAGAGCAGTGTTTCCGTTTTTGTTCTGAATATTGGGGTCCATCTTATGTTCATTTATCAAACACTTAACCACATCTACATGACCATCCCTAGATGCTAAATGCAAAGCGGTGTTCCCGTCCTTGTTCTGATAATTGACATCGATTCCGTCCATTGCTGCTATTTCTTTCACTAACTCGACGTGACCGCCCCATGCGGCACACACCAGGGTATTGCTTGTCACAGGTAAACCATGGTGCCGCAGCCTGTCGTAAATGTCTCTGAAGTTACCCATCGCTATGGCATCGAGGCACGTTAAGTCTCCCATATTTGAATGCAAACTTTTCTTGATGTCGATGTTCGGGAGATCAGTGAGGTACTCCACCACGTCATCGTACCCCATCCTACAGGCACGACCCAGGGCTGTTTCACCAGACTCTGTGACAGCATTCAGGTCTGCACCCATTTTGAGAAGCAGCTTCACACCGTCTAGGAATCCTGCACCGGCAGCAACGTGCAGTGGTGTAAAATTGTTAGGCCCAGTTATATTAACCATAGTATGGTCACGAGCGCAGATATTTTTTAGTTCACCCATACTCTGGTTTCTTATGGCCTTGTGAATTGGTTTCATTACACTTTCAATTTTTTCTTCAAAATCAATTTGGTTTGCTATACTCTTCTTACATTTCTTTACAGCTATCTCTTTGGCAGTACAGCCTTCTAGCTCAACGGGGATAGTGCCGCTTGTGACCTGCGTGGAAAGCGTTGGCCAATCAAAATGTCTCCATATTGTGACAACCGCATCACTATTATTATGAAACGCTGCAGCATGTAGAACATTGAATCCATTTTCATCCCTGTACTCCAGAACTTTGTTTCTGTCCACCTGGCGGGCAGTCCTATCTAGCTCGTACCAAAGCTTAGGCTGTGAGATAAGTGAATACAGTCGAAGTAACGGGTCAGGTATCACTGAAATATCTTCTGTATTTTCTGCTGAAATAAAGGAAAAAATATATTTAATATAATCGTTTTTCTTTGACATAAGCAGCCATACGCTTTCCTTCGTGTTTCCCATACTATGAAAACAGACGTATCTTGCTTTTTTATGAGTCAGTTGATCATGAACTGACTCATAAGAACCTAACAAATATATTGTGTATGTGTATTTAATTTCTATTTCATATTTAACTTCCAATCCTGGCTAATTTTCTTAGATAGAATTATCCAAATAAGCAAATAATAGTTTAGGGATAATTATGATGTTTAATTTAGAATACTCAACTCAATATAATGAACTAAAAAACGCTTTAGGTGGTTTCTGATACATGCACATGTTAAAATTCAATGTTCGCATATCAAGATAGTGCATGTATAAGGCACTCATAGAAAATTTGGCCGTGACAATATTCGATCATGACATAGTGCCAACCATTTGAATTCCTATATTGAATGTCGTCGTTTGTGATACATGCACACATAACCGTTTTTATGTTCCATGACTCCTATAGAGATATAAATGCAACACTTGAGTTATTCCCTCCCTTTGTCAGTTAATTCCATAAATCAAACCAAGCAGAATTTTGTTTTGTACAATGACATCATTTTTCTTTTTAAACCCAAAAACGAAATATAATTCTCTCATATAATTAGGAAGTGTTAATTAAACTACGCTTATTGTATAAAATGAGAATACGTTTACCGATACTAATTAATATTTTCTCGAAAAATATAAGTGATGAAAAACTGTGATTTGGTATTACGTGTATTCTCGATATATACAGTTCATTGTATTTTCTTCATATCAGGCATAAGAGATTTTTAATATAAATGGAGTTCTACAGAACGTTCATTTAAATATAACGGTTACACTACAACAATTATGAACTTGAGCAGGGCAAGAAGGGGCGTGGTATAAATAACAGAATTTTACATCATCGTATGCATGCATCATGCACCTTTGTGACAGAGTGTGTATCATTTCTCCCCATTTTGAGGAGACCATGGTAGAATACGCTTTCCTTAATCCGTCCATGGATGTTGCAGTACTTACCATGGACCGACATGTCATCCTGTACACCATCTACATCCCTAGTATAATCTGTCAGAAACAATCTGTTGCTGTCTCCTATTTGGAAGTTTTGACTTTGGTTGATGCTGATCATCTGTATGCTTGGACTAGTCAGTATACTTGGTACTGGAACAACCAATTCTCTTTCAGTATACCAATCAAAAACCGTTGGCTAACTTACACTGTAACGTACCAATTTAATGTTTAGGATGCTTTATCGAAGTGCCACGCAACGGACTAATATTATAGCTTTGAATAAACATTCACACTCGACATTGAATATGTTTTTACTTACCTTCCACCGGACTCCAAAATTCTCCCCGGGTTTGTCTTAAAATCATCAGCTCTATTGTACCAGTGGTTTCTTCCGTTATGGAACGAAAAATTTCTTCTGTAGATACCCTAGCTCCTTTGCTTTCCAGAAAAACGGAAAGATCTTCATCTTCTTCATAACCTAACAGAGACATAATACATATTGGAATCAAATAGAAAATCCATTGAATTTGTTGACATAATAACATCCGTTAGTCATTCCATATTTATGATACATGTAGGTAGTGTACTAATGAAGCCTTCATACAGCTCACGCACTTGTTACTTGGCTCACTTAATTGCATGATTTCTAACATATTCAGGGTTACAACACACACACAAACACACGCACAAACACACACACACACTTTTTGTGAATTTAGTCTGTATTTATGCTCCGAACCGAAGACTCCTAATATGATTCATTTTTTGAGTATTTTGTAATTCAACAGTGATTTGTATATCTTAAAAATCCAACCAGAAATCCCCCTGATACAAACGTGTGTACATACCAAACAGCTTTCTAGCGTCATTAATCAGGGCCTCCATTGTTGTTAACTTACACATTTCCCTCTTCTGGCGGTCACATGAGTAGATAATACAGACTTTACCCATCTCTCTGGTAAAATTTTATTTATATCAAAATATTCGTCTGAAAATAAAAAAAGTGTTTTTTTTTATTGTACTCTGATAGCCTTGCCACAATTGTTGTTGGTGACATTGCACTTTAATGGAAATTTGGAGAGTGTTATCTAATAATATAATTTAACATACATATGCCAATGTGATTTGTTAACACTCGCACCTTTGCAAACTTGCATGGGGTGTATTTAATTTAATGTACGTTGTACACAATGTAAATCAAGCATGTATCTCTCATCGATAGATCTTTACATAAAGTGCCTTGTTGGCGGCCGAAGTATCGGTTTGTTGAAATTACTACGTACAAATACTTCCAAATGTATAATTTTGCATTTTCCATGAAAGGTATTATTTTCATTCGATTGTTTACATGCTAAACTGCACTATTCATCACATAGCCTTAATATTTGATCCAATAAAAATTAACAATATTTGCAAGCAATATGACTCATTATGTACGTAAAGAAATCATCGTTTAAGTAAAATATGGCTGAGAAACTCAACTCCTTATTTTTTCATCTGGTGAATGAGAAAATTGATGATGTTTTTTACGACAATTATGATCATTTTCAAAAATAGATATATGGGGAAATGATAATATAAATATTATACAGGGTTACCACTTAATATGGAATATTATTTTTTGGCGAGTAAATTTTCTACAAAATATTTAATTTCTCTCTAACTTCTTTAAATCCAAAGCTGAGGTGTCACTCCATGTGTAGCCAGGTGTGTTACCTAATTATCACACAACTCTCGAAACAATTGATGCATGCAGTTGCATGTTCTGTGGTCAGAAATGTGAGGGGTGGTCTTTTTTGCAATTTCTGCCCTTGTATAAAAACGCATGGGTTTGGTCAATCTTTGGAGTGTGTTTAGAGAAGCAACAAAGGGATCGCTCTGAAACTTGACAGGTACCTTAGTGAAGATATGGTTCGACAGCTAAGCAACGCAGCTTACTATGGGATTCTTGCTCTCAGAGAAAATGGCCAGAAACGGACAGCCATTGCCAGGTAATTCAACATTTATCAGGAACCGTTTTGAAGTCCTCCAAAGAAATGCTGCAACAGGGGCACCTACTCCAATACCTCGACCAGGGTGTCCGCGTATCACACCAAGAAGACAGGATCGCCTTCTCATTAGAGGACGCCGTGCTGGTCGTACAAAGACAACCAGTGTCCTCAGAAAAGAGAGTCAGAATGTCATTCAAACGCCCGTTTCAAGGTCCCACGTTAACAAGAGATTTCTGCAAGCCGGTTATTTTGCACGAAGGCCAGTAGGGAAACCTCTGTTAACAGCAGGTCATATACAGCGACGTCTGCAATGGGCTGGGGACCACGTGCGTTTGCAGCCAAAACACTGGAATCACGTTGTTTTCAGTGATAAGGCCAAATATGGATTTTTTAGGGTTGATCGTCGAATCCGTGTCCACCGACGTGTACGAGGGGCATAAAACAATGATTGTGTACTGCCTAGGGTGCAAGCAGGGGATGGTAACGTCTCTGTTTGAGGAGCATTTCATGTCGGTGCTCAGAACCAGTTGGTTTTTCTAGGAGACAACTTCATCCAGGATTCCTACAGAGACATTCTACAGCAAACAATGCTTCGATTGGTAAGAGTCATCTTCAGGAACAACTTTGTGTACCAAGACGACTGCGCAACCCCACATCGAGGCCGCAGAATCACTGGTTTTCTTCAAAACCAATGAGTTCAGCAACTGCCCTGGCCTGCAAACTCTCCAGATATGAACCCAATTGAAAATCTGTGGGCGGAAGTAACTCACAGAATTAATAGCTATGGTCCTCGGCCGGTAAATAGTGATGAACTGCGACAGGCAAATATCACTGCGTGGAATGATATCCCCACCCAAACTCTAAAAAACGTGTCACAGGGTATGTCATGTAGGATGAGGGCGCTGCAAGCGGCTGCTGGAGGTCATACCCGAAATTACTGACTTTTCATGATTTACTGTAGTGAGTTCTTTGACTGTGTAATCTTATCACTGTCCGGAAGCTATCATTTTCTTTAATATCTTATCTTAAAGTTTATACTGACATCAAACTATTGATATGGTTTTCTGGGGATGTTCCTTTCTTTTGAATGGCATCTTATGTCAGATTTGATATTATTGACCAAAATATCTCACAACAGAAGACTGGATGTTATTATCACTCAGTGACATACTTTTTTAATGACTCAAGCCAAAAAAAAAAAATTAATCAGCACTCAAAAATAACAATGATAAAAAATATTCCATATTAAATAGTAACCCTGTATGTATTTGTTTATTTAAAACCGATGTAAAATATATCATGTACATCCTAAACGTTCGAACATTTCTCAGAGCATGTTTTAATATACGCCTAGATAAGCTAAAATGCTGGCCTTAACAGCAATGGCATAGCACAGTTTTACTTCTACATGTATGTCTCTAGAGGGCGTATTTTTTTTTCAAAATCTGCAAATTAATAAATTTATTAAAAATGTGCAACCTGTGGCGCCATATTATGTACACGAATTAAAAGCACACGTTTCTCCATCTGTCACGGAAAGGAATGAGAAACCAACAAGTGAGACACTCAATTGTTACCGGAATATAATATATATCACGCCTTACGCCTTGGGTTCCAGTGGAGTCGATCGTCTGGGCATCTGAGTATCGTGTTGTTTAATGGTGAAGTAACTGTCAGTACTTTGATGCCCTGAGTGCAGGTTTGACCCCCAAATAAGAAAATTAATGGTATAATTTATTTCATTTTTTTTTTAGGCAGGGATATGGCACTAGTTCTTTGCTACTGAGGGCGCATTCCTTTCATATCTCGGTGTGTATTATTTGTCCGTGTTCCGATATTTCGAAATTGAGTTGTGGAGACGTGTGACGTGAGGTCTTATTGATAAATCTTACACACAAGTACGCTGCCATCATTGAACGTGTACATGTGACGTAGCAAGTTGTGGCCTACTATGACACGACTTACACATACACCCCATTTCCATAGATTTTTAGATCGATCTATCCCTGTGGGGAGTCTCACTAGATTACTGTCAGCTTGGCCGGATTAAGCTGTAAGGGGGTAATTAACTATGGTGCGCGCTCGGCTGACTGCAATTTAGCGTGAACCCCCAGGGAGTTAATCTTTAGATCGATCTAAATCTCTGGGAAAGCACCCATATATTGCCTCAAGTAAGATATGCGTTTTGAACGTGTAACAGGCTGTTTACACGTGAGTGGAGAAGGCAAGCTTTTAGCGGCTATTTTCTTGAAAAAAGAAGTTTATTCTCTGCATTTAATATTTGGATTAACCGTTCAAGATATATTTCACATAATTTATCTTGAGTTACAAAGTTAATTTATTTGTAAAACGTTTTTTTTTAAGATGTCTTCGCTGCGTTGCCCATGTTCTGGAATGACCTGACAGGGAGTTCCGCCATTTCAGGGTCCGCCGGACCCTCATTTTTTCAAACTAACAGTCTGGAGAGGCACCATTCTTAAAAAATGGGGGTCATATAACGCTTTTGAATCGTGGAGATTATACATCTGAATATCCGAGGTACAGCACATTTTCAAACGCGCAGTCCTTGTCCTTTCAATTCCAAAGCAAAGGTTTCGTATTTAAGAGTCTCACCGCGGTTCAAGCATCAATTGTGATATCTTATACCAGCAAGTTACAAAACTTACAAACCCACACACTAACAGTCAGTGTCATGACCATTTATTCACTTAATATTTGGTATTGTATAGTTTCAATTTCACAGCACTTACAGAGGTTTTTAACTTCCGGCCTTTTATTCTGTTTTAAATTAAAATTCATAAAATCCTTTTAATTTCTATTTTCCAACTTCCCATACTATGTGTGATTTTTAATTATGGTTTTAAATTATAAACTGATTCTACAGGGATCCTGTTTTTTGATGTGAACCCTCAGATTCAGAAACCATGTGTTTTGAGAAACAGAGGGTCCAGAACTTCCATTAATCACTCCTGTCAAATATGTGTATTAATCGTGCATTTTTTTTGTAGTCAAGATGAACGATTTACGCATTTTCTAAAGGGAATTGTAGTGTATTCTAACATGAGACAGATGAGAAGAATTTAGGGCACCATCTTTATACTGTATAAGAAAGGTGTGACTAATTCATGATCAACCATTTTGTTTTCAAGACCAGAGACCTTCTACATGTACAAAACTATAAAATAGACGACCTTAAACAGCCCAATTACCTTCATTTGAGGTTGTGATAAATGTGACAGCCTATCACCCCATCTGGTGTGCTACAGTATTTAGTCGTGAGATCATAAAGTTCACAATAATAAGAGAAGATGATAATCAGACATAATCCATGCTGGATTTACAGCTTACTAGGAAAAATGACATTTAAGGAGTGATTCATTAGCTTCATGGCATTTAAAACAAGTATTACTCATACCTTTCGTTTTGGCAGAAAATTGGAAAGTGTTTACTTCCGACTTCATAATGGGCGGCGTGAGAGGATTTTATTGTTTACCCGCGGGATTTTTGGCCTTGATGACTTTGTAAACTATTCTATGTACCTGTATCTCTGTGTGTGGTCAGATTAGTCTACCACGATTTAATGACCTGTGTTCTTAGAAATTAAGTCTGCGCCACGAAATGGTGGATTTGCCTATCAAACGAGTATGTGGTCGCGGGGTATGTTTCTACCTAAGCCATTGTCATTGATACAGAATCTACTCTTCTCTCTGTTTTAATTAAATCTATACCAAATTACACTGTACTTGTCTGAAAAAAGCTGTTTTGTAAATCGAACTTGGATAGCGTTGCCACGTATATTGATGGTGACATTACAATTTAATAGAAACTTGGATAGTATCATTTACTATATTATTAACGTTCCCGCGCGATTTGTCAACACTCATGCCTTTGTAAACCTCCTTCTGGACCTTCAGTGTACTGCAATCCTCTGATCTGTTTCTGCAGAAAAGGCGTCTCGGCCACACAAAATGGCGCATTACCTGTAGCCCATCAAGTGATCGATCAAGCCTTTCTTTGCTTGACGGGAATTTTTCTACCTCATCCATTGTTTAGTGTTTTGCGTCATTGTATTGTGTTTACCTGTGAGTTCACAGGGAATGCACTCAATTAGGGCCTCGATTTTTTTTAAAATTTTATAACTTAAAGGTGATACACCCTCTCTCTTTCTCTCTGATAGCATTACGACAGTTTTTTTTCTTTTCAAATACAGGTACATGTACCAAATGTTTGACGCCATTGTGTTTAAATTGCACGGAGAATGTACACAATGAGATCAAAAATCATGTGAATGAATATTTTCCTCCTATTTTAAAACGTGACACCCCTTTTTTCCAAACTCAATTGACTATTTAGTTAAGCAAGACTTTTAAGTAAAGACGTCAAATATTAAGCAACGCCCACCTTTCTCTCTATTCCCATGCTCCTCCTCACACACACATATTCATGTAGTTTAACAGATTTAACACCCATACCTTTTTTAACTTCTTCTGGACCTGTTCCTCTCTGTGTGCTACAGCTTGTCAGATCATACTACCGCTATCATCTGATCTGTGTTCTTTTGAAAAGTGTTCGGCAACACGAAATGGCGGATTAACCAATAAAACGGATATGCGGTCGATCAAGACTTAATTATTTCTCTGCCTCGGCGGGTGTTTTTCTACCTAATCGATTGTCAAATGTTTAGCCTCATTGTATTTGTCAGCTCGCGGGGAAAGCACAGAATGACCCCGTTAAGGTCAGACATAGTGTGTCTGAATTTTTATTGGCTCCTTTTAATCAACTGTAAAATTGGAACCTTATTATTTATATTTAGATTTATTAACTTAAAGGTGATAAAGTCTCTCTCTCTTTATCCTTTATAGCTTTACTATACTAGTTCAAAGCTTGTCTCAGTTTTCGGCTTTACGACAGGTATTTTTCTTTTCAAATGTTAATTTTAACTGTAATATGTATGGCACGGCGCTAAATAATGGTTGTTTTGTCACAATTTGCTTGAAATATATGCATGCTGTTGATATTTGATTTTTTTGGGGGGGAGGGATGTTGGTGGGTGAGTGGGTATTTTAGTACGGGGTATTTCAGAAGCTAGGGGTGAGGGGCATGACCCTAGTGTCGTCCCCGGGGCCGAAATTACTGCTTGATTTTGTTAACACGTTGCAGAAACTTGAACACATTATGGACTGGTGAGACAGGAGTGGTAGTACTGGGAATGGAAGTCCGGGGTCCCATATGATTATAGTACAGGTTAGGGTGAGCCGGATAATGGGACGGATGCATAAAACTGAAGACAGTTCCTAGAAGATAATTATCCCAGTCACACCGGTGTCATGTACCAAGAAGGTCCCCCATGACAGAAAGTCCGGGACCCGTTATTTCAGAAACCAGGGGTCCGTAGGTCCTAGGACCGTAGGACCCCTGGTTTCTGAAATAACGGGTCTCGGACTCTGTATCATGGTAATTATAATTAATATACAGGGTCCCCCTGTACCCTAGAAGCTAGGGTAACCGCCGGACCCTAGAATGGTAGGACTTTGTGTTGCTTGACACCGCACTACCACAATGTCAGAAATTTAGTAGATCCATCAGTGACGGCCACCAGACAGAAAGTGGGAGGGAACAGTACAAGTACATCAAGCAAACTCTAAACTACATGGTTCGGGAGATAATGAGCTGTAATTTACAAGGAAAACTGGACGTAGAATAAATTTTATTATTATTTTTTCACATTGATCCATTTTTATCAATATAAAAGTGATGCTTTTGAATGTGTACCAATTTCCGTCATTGCGAATGGAGCTTACGAGTACGGTGACAGATGTTAAAATGTACATGTTCTCTCTTATATGACGGAGTCGTTGATCTTCTTCATTGCATGTACTGGTAGGGTACTCTCTACCAAAGGTTTCCTATTTTCACTTGTAGCTGATCATCCAAGATAGGATGTTAAACTGCATACTTTATCACAAAGACTAAGTGTCAGCGATTGTATAGAAAATTATAAGTACTTGCAAGCAATTCTGCTTTGTATAAATGTGAACTATTTGAACTTGCCATGATATTTTTATGATCCTACTGCAGTGCAATAATAATATAATTGTTAGAATGGGTGAAGATAAAATAAGTTTGTAAATAGTTGATTATTGATTACAAGTATATGAAATGTTTCTTTTAAGAGTTGGTTTTGAAGAAATTAACTAAATCCAATTTTATCGTCAAGTAAGAAAAATGTGATACGAACAACAATGAAAATAACGACGAAAACATCGTCAACATGAAAAACAGTAACAGTAAAAACTTCTGCAAATAAAGGTATCGAAAGTAGCATCAAAGACATCGTCGCCAGTTAAAAATACTGCAAAGAAAATGATGAACACATTGTTAAAGACAGCATCGGCAGCTAAAACTGTATACTGCAAAAAAGTAATCGACGACAGTGTCAAACACAACGTCGCCCGAACACCCAAAATTCAACCATGACAAAGCAGCTGCTTTATCTGTAGGTGAAATATTGTTTACCAAATTATTTTATAATTCTCACCCATTCCTTTACCCCACAACTATTAACCAAAACTTGGTTTAGGTGCAAGTGAGCCTCAATTGGTTATTTTATGTCTATGACCAAAGGGTTCGAAGCACAGAGAATTTTGCATCCCGCACAGAGGTAAATGTTTTGGATATCTTTTCATATGTCACAACATTGATAATTATAAACATAATTCTTATGTAATATCGCGTGGGTATTTTACTCATTGGTCTTTCTATTATATTTGTAACGACTCGTTTTCTTATATGTTTTTAATTACAGGATATCCCAGTACTGGGCTTGGAATTGGATAATCTGCAGGAGCTGTAGTTATAGTTGGCCTATGCACTACTAGTACTACGACGAAGGTAATATTATCTTCTACCCTGTGCCCACGTTGAAGTTAAGACTTAAGATCTTAAATGAAACATTTATGTCTGAGCATAAAATGCGTATGGGCTCTTAATATATGAGGTACACATACATGTCCCTGTATAAGCGTGAATTAACGAGAGGTAGGACTGATTCGCCTTCTCAGACAGCATCTGTTTACCGCCAGTAGATTTGCGCCTGAAAGTTAGACAATACAACAGTACATTCATATTGCTCGGTGTAAAGATTTGTATAAAACGTTTTTAGGGATAGTTTAATGTCAAAAAGGCTTTTCAGAAGTATCAAACAGACAGACATCAAGTGACCACCAAATCTGGCTGACCAATAGCCTACACATGAAGTATGAACTAGTTGGCTAGAAATGTTTTTACAATGACAGACAATAGAAAATGACCATCTTCCCAGCGTCACTAGGTTTAAGCACCAAGAATTACTTAACCATCTCTAGATTAACTATCAGGTAATTTCTGAAATGATTGTCTTATTAATGTTAATCTGCACTGGCCATTAAATTTGTTTGTAGATAATACGTTAGAAAATAATAAGGGCGACAAATATAAAAACGCACACATTATAAATGCATTAAATGTATTTCATTTATTGTAAGCTATTAGGTGTTGTGTGGCACAAATTTAATCCAGTGGGGTTTACATGTAAAATGGCACAACTCATTATATTACCTACGTATCAATGGTCTGATGAATATTAAGAATACTCGCAAACAATATGAATTTCATTATCCACTAAGGGAAATAACAGTATGGAAGAGAATTTCTTGATTTTTTTCTTCTGGTGTATACCCAAATTGTTTTTGGTGAGCAAAAGTTGTGAATGTTTTTTTTTTACTATGTTATGGTCATTTTAATAAATAGGTAGACTAAATGATATAATATGATACGTATTACTGTTTATCCGTATATATATATAACCAGTGTTACGGCTTACTATGTACAATCTAAATATTTGAATATGCAATTTCTAAGAGCATGTTTTAACACAAGCCAAATGGTGTAATCGGCGAAGTAAGTCAAAGTACAAATATATCTCTTATACCTGTAGATGCCCGACGCTTTGGATATTTATCCCACGAGCTTATTTGCACGATGTTTGAAGGATTACTGTAAAAATACCATAGCGTTAGCAATCACACTGCACATACAGCTGCATTGTATACTTCTAATGATTACTATCCATTCACAAAAAGTGCATATTCTAGGAAACAACACCAAATCTTGTCAAAGAAACAAACAATTTTGCAGCATTCCCATTAGTCGCTCGAGGTTTAGGATAGCTATGCACGGCGTTTTTTTTTTTTTTCAAAATCTACAAATGAATTACTGTATTGACTGATTAATTGATAAATATGCAACCTGTGACAATAATTTAACAGCTATAATATGTACACGAATCAAAAGCACACGTTTCCCCATCAGTCATGTAAATGAAAGAGAAACTAACAAGCAAGGCACCCAGTCATTTAATTGTCACCTGCATATTTGCTCTTTTGGAAGGTGATCAACAACGTATTTGGCTCATTTTTCACTACTACAATTCAAATATATTTACAACACTGCGCCAACTTCTTCGTTTCCTGAAATACCTATATTTCTTTTAAAACACATAGACACACACACACACACACAGGAATACACACAAAATATGAATATATTATATACTATTGCCTATTGTAGAGAGAGGGAGAGAAAGGAAGAGACTAAAATGCACTTTCGGAAACAATGTACTAATTTAATGAAGTCCTTTTTTAAAAGTGCAATGTCGCCATTTTGAAAATACCCCGTCTTGGTTTAACATTCAGTAGTACGTCTGCTTTACAGGAGCCCACTTCTCGTTCCTATATAAAAATCAAATAAAATTTACCTTATTCTTCGCATAAATCACTACTGGTCTTTCTATTTTAATTTCTTGCATGTTATGAGGGAACATTCGATGAAAGGAATCGAGAGAATCATATTTGTGGGAACTTATTTTCTGCATTTCCCATTTACAGGTTTGCATTATACGTGTCTCTCTTATTACTAAAATCAGAATATTAGCAATGGCTATTAAGATTACATCATTGTGTATGAATCGATTATGAAAAAGGGCAATGAATTGGTACCCTTACACCGCACGTTAATGGTTCGAATACCTCAATTCATTCCTCTTCGTCTGTTTTCTTGGTGTTTGTTTCCTTTTCAAAATGTTTGGAAGAATCATCGTCTGGATTTAGTTTCGCCAAACAAGAGAAGCCTCCCGTCATCAACCGCTGGACTGAAATAAAAAGTTCAAAAAGAAAAATGCATAAGAAATAAACAATTCTCATGATAGACCAAGCATAAAAACTTTATTCTGACACTACACTAATTTCTTTCAGCGTGCCGGGAAAAATTAGAACTTTCGTAGTATACACATTGCATGTTTAAATACATGAGTGTTGATGAGTTCTGTCCTTTAGTGTATTTTGTTAAGTTTAATGTAAATGCAAAAGTGCATGTCAATTCTATTTGATTAAATACATATAGTTGGTCGAATATAGTTTTTTACTTTGTGGTTCCACTAGTCGAATATAGCTTACATATACAGGGAGAACGACTCATCGCCAAAGACAATATCAAAACTGCATACTTATATCGTGAAGCTGGATCTTCAACTCATCAACTGTGACGTCAGTGTCAAGGTCATGCTCTAGTAAATCCATAATTTCTTTGACAGGTTGTTGGATGCTATCCTGTAAGAAGACCACAATGTGCATTAAATTTTGACAAAAAACTATATGCATCACTTTAGGTATTCCTCCTCAAGATCTTCTAACTTGTTGACATTTTTCTCTAGAATATGTTAACGTAGGGAGACATGCAAAAAAGTATTGTATTTAAGATATCACTGAACAAGACAGTATCCTTATTCCGTTAATAAATTAGATTGTTACGATCCCATCCTATACCGTTTATCACAAGGCCAAACGTTTATCATTGTACATCAAACAGTTTACACGTGACTGTGTGTATGCTACCGTTTTCTTTTCACATAACTTTCAGACATGTCAGAGTACGGTCTGAAGTGACAGGCTTCAATGTAGTTGGATTCATTATATTAAACCTTTGAGCCCTACGGCTCATCACAATGGAATACAGTGAGAATATAATATTATTAATATGATTAATATTGTGTGGATAAAAGATTCACCAAGCTTTTAGTTTCTTAGAGAATTTTTAAAATATCTTAAACAGTATCAACTATATAATTTAAAAAATGTCACTGTAACATAAAGATTTTAAAGCTAAGAGTAAATGATAAATTTAGTGCATTATTACAATCGACAATTATTGGCTTTAGTGTCCACTTACCTTAACGAATTTCACTATCACAGCCTTTTCCATAAAAGCAACAGTGAGATCCTGGTGGTTGAGTTTGGCCACGTCCAGTGCGGTGTCGCCATCGTCGTCCGCCGCCTTAGTGTCTGCCCCTGCTTCCACCAGTAGTTTCACAACTTCTCTGTTACCTCGCATACAGGCCAAGTGTAGCGGCGTCAGTTTGTACGCATCGCGGACGTCTGTGTCAGCTCCAAGCTCCAGAAGTTTCTCCACCACAGCGGGGTGTTGTCCTAGAACGGCGTGGTGGAGCGGGGTAAGATCCTCTGGTGCGGAGTCTTTACATTTATAATACTTGTCAGTTATCTTCTTAACAATGTCATCGGGGGGATCTTTTCCCCATCCTGAGTGCAGCACCTTTCCGTAATCTGCCACATCTAAACTTCCTCCATTTGTTTTCACTAAGTAGTCCGCAAGAAGCTTCCTCTTCACCAGAACATAATGCCACGCGGGTCTTTCTCCATCTTTACCGCGCACTAAATAGACCTTCCCCAAGAGATTACCTCGTTTGTTCATCAAGCCAGTATGTGTTCTCAGAATGGCATTCAAACACTGCACTTGTCCACTCTTTGCTGCCATGTGTGCTGGATTTTCTCCATTGTTATTTAGGAAGGTTGGATCTGCTCCACCTTCATCTAACAGACATTTCACAACATCCAGGCTAACATTTTTGAGAAATGCAACATGTAGAGCCGTGTCTCCGTCCTTGTTCTGAATATTTGGGTCCGCCTTATGTTCATTTATCAAACACTTAACCACACCTACATGATCATCTCTAGATGCTTCACACAGAGCGGTGTTCCCGTACTTGTCCTGATAATTGACATCGATTCCGTCCATTGCTGCTATTTCTTTCACTAACTCGACGTGACCGCCCCATGCGGCACACACCAGGGTATTGCTGGTCACAGGTAAACCATGGCGCTGTAGCCTGTCGTATATGCCTCTGAAGTTACCATAAGCTGCTGCATCCAGACATGATGCGTCTCCCATAATGGAATACACACTTTTCTGTATGTCGATGTCTTGTAGATCAGTGAGGTACTCCACTACGTCATCGTATCCCATCCTGCAGGCACGACCCAGGGCTGTTTCACCATACTCTGTGACAGCATTCAGGTCTGCACCCATTTTGAGAAGCAGCTTCACACCATCTAGGAATCCTACACCGGCAGCAACGTGCAGTGGTGTAAAATTCCAAGGCCCAGTCATATTAACCATGTTGTGGTCACGAGCGCAGATATTTTTCAGCTCATCCATACTCTGATTTCTTAAGACCTTGTGAATTGGTTTCATTACACTTTCAGTTTTTTCTTCATAATCAATTTGGTTTGCTACACTCTTGTTACATTTCTTTACAGCTATCTCTTTGGCAGTACAGCCTTCCAGCTCAACGGGGATAGTGCCGCTTGTAACCTGCGTGGATAGCGTTGTCCAATTAAAATGTCTCCATATTGTGATAACTGCAAGTACGTTATTGTGAAACGCTGCAGTATGTAGAACATTGAATCCATTTTCATCCCTGTACTCAAGGACTTCGCTTCTGTCCACTTGGCGGGCAGTCCTATCTAGCTCGTAACAAAGCTTAGGCTGTGAGATAAGTACATACAGGCGACGTAACGGATCAGGTATCACTGAAATATTTTCCGTGTTTTCTGCTGAAATAAAGGAAAGGTATTAAATTTAAATATTCTTCTTTAGAAGCAGCCATACGCTATGCTTCATCTCTACCATGCATACTGTGAAAACTTACGTGTCTTGTTTTTTACGAATCATTTGATCGTGATAATATGCGGAATTGAAAACATGGAAAAGGTCAAGGATATTTCAGATCGCTGACGGTGCGCGCGCGCCATCGGGTGTTAAGTCCGCGACTGATTGTTGAGTTGCGGTAACTGACTTTTGAATCGTTTATTGATTGTTAGATTTTGACGAATGATTAAAATGGCCAAAACTAATTTAGTAGAATTAAGTTTAGATAGTTAAAGTAGGTTTTGGCTGTTAAATAGTGCCGATAGATTGTTGAATTGACGTCTGCATTTTTGCGTGAATGGCGTTCCATAGGATACAATATAAATGTTTATGTCAATATTCAATGTTCGCATATCAAGACAGTATGAGGCACCCACTGAAAAATTGGTCATAGCAATATTTGATCATGACATAATGCCAACCATTTCAATTCCCTATATTGAATAAAGTCGTTTGTGCTAACATACATAACCGCTTTTACCTGTATGTTCCATGACTCCTATAGAGACAAAAACGCTACATTTAAATTATTTCTCCCCTCTGTCAGTTGATTCTGTAAATGAAGCCAAGCAGAGTTTTGTTTGGCACACTGATATCATTTTTCTTTTTAAACATCAAAACGAAATAGAATCCTCTCATATGATTGGAAAGTGTTCATTAAAACACGTTTATTGTATAAAATGAAATTACGTTTACCGATACTAATATTTTCCCAAAAGGTATAAGGGTGAGGGAGAACTGTGGTTGGGTATTACGTGTATTCGCGATATATTACAGTACATTGTATTTTCTTCATATCAGATGTAAGAGGTTTTAAATAAAATGGAGTTCTACAGAACGTTCATTTAAATATAACGGTTACAGTACAACAATTATGAACTTGAGCAGGGTAAGAAGGGACGTGACATAAATAACAGAATTTTACATTATCGTATGCATGCATCATACACCTTTGTGATAGTGTGTATCATTTCTCCCCATTTTGAGGAGACCATGGTAGAATACGCTTTCCTTAATGGATGTTGCAGTACTTACCTTGGACCGACATGTCATCCTGCACACCATCTACATCCCTAATATAATCTGTCCGAAACAATCTGTTGCTGTCTCATGGGCGTAACTAGGCATACTCACGGATGCACTGTGCGTACAATTTTTTGGCCAACCATGATATTATTTTATTTTTCACGGAATATAAAAGAAAATCCCCTGCTTATTAAAGTCACCTGTATGTACAAGTCCTCTGTATCAATTGTATAGGCACAATTATTCTGA
>NW_019774525.1:506394-526531 GCF_001039355.2 Lingula anatina
CTTACTTGTGACTGTATAATGAATCTGTTCTTTTTTAAAATGCTGTCAAATTTCTAAATATCGAGAGTGATTAGATTTATTCAATAACAACAACAAAAATAACAACAACAATAATAATAATAATAATAACCATTTATGTTCTTGATCTTCGTCTGAAGCAAGACGTGAAGAGACTTAAAAATCTTCTCCACCTAGATGGGCGTCTGTCCTTGGAAGCTGAAATATATGACGCAATATTACCTAACTAATATGCAATAATATATAACCTTCAATATGTAGTCAATGCACCATATTATTTAATACATGCAACTGTACTGAAAATCTTTTACAATTATTAAAAAAAAAATAAATTAGACAATTAAAACAGTACTTGTAAAAAGGCCATACACATCAATACGCAGTGTGTGTGTGTGTGTGTGTGTGTGTGTGCGCGCGCATGCTTGCAAGTTGCATGCACAATCACATTCCATCAGTGTAATAAATAAATCCTAATTCTATTGACTCTGCTGTCTTACCTCTCTCCTTCACATCCTCTGTCACAGTTGTTGTGTCTTTGATATTGACTGAAGAAAGACAGGAAAACAAATTAAACATCCCATACATGTGCACAACAAGGATACGATATATTTAACAAAGTCAAAGATAAACTGAAAGATTTAGATAACTGAACAGTGAATTTTATCTTAGTGTTTGTACATGAATGTTTCCACCCTAAATTCCACTTGTGTGTGTTCATGAATTCCTTTTAAATTGCCCTTACCATCTTACCTTTTTCTTTGATGCTTTCAGCATCTGACACACTCTTTGTGTCTTTGGAATCAACTGAAGAAAAAATGACAATAAACATAAAAACTTAACATTCCATATCTGTGCATGTTCAAATAGGATTCAGTATTACAATTTATTGAAGACACATTAAAAGACTTAATTGACTAAAAATAAATAAAATAAATAATTTGCAACATGCTTGCAGTGTGTAATGAAGGTGTGTGTTTGTTAATGTATGTGTGTGTGCACACATGTTTCATAAGTATATTAAAATTTATAATTATTCTACTGAGATTCCAGCCTTACCTAGCTTCTCAATACTTAGGGTCTTAACAATTTCTACATTGTTCTCTTCTTTGGTGTCGCCTGAAAGAACAGAACTGAATTTTAAGGAATGTGGTTCAATTGAAAAAAATTAATTTTTAAAAATTCAATTCAATTCAATCCTGTTCTTTTAATTTTAAATTGTGTTCAATAATTACACCGCAAGAGCATTAATTTTTCTGAAGACTGTAAGACTGTCAAAGGTCAGACATACTGTGCAACATACTGTTCATGTACATGTCTGTGTAAATGCATGTGCTAATGTATGTGTGTGTGTGCACATGTGTATGTTTCATGTGTGTATTAAAGTTAAAATAATTACTGAGATTCCAGTCTTATCTATCTCTTTAGTGTTAGGATTCTTTACAATTGTTACTATGTTGGTATCAGCTGAAACATGAGAATTGAATTGAAATCTAAGGCCACACAATACATGTATTTATTTTGTCTAAACTTAACACATCAAATACATCATGGCATTGAGTAGAATACAGTAAACCTGGTGATTCTGGATGTTGAAGACAAAAAGGGGGGTGTTAGTCTGTTAATCTGATTATATTCAGCGAGAGTTTCCATAGAGTTAGTGCATTTTAGCTAGGTCCTTATATTCAGACTTGCACCCTGAGTGTTGTAGCCATAAATAATTTTATTTCATGATTCCTTGCTAGTAGATTGAAAATGCACCAAGTTAATTGCTAAAGCTGCTTAATTATTGTCTTGGATAGAGTAATACAATTATATAATGCAATTCACTTACCACTGGTGTGGACTTCAGGCTCGTACATGTAGTTCAACTCTGGAATAAGATGTCACATTTATAAATGTGTCATTCACAAATTATGACATAGATAAAAGTATAGTCTAAAATGCATTTGACGGAAATAAAGGACCATTTCATATTTTTTTCCATAGGATATGTTTTATAGGATTATGAGATCAAATAATCTTTTTTTACCATACATTATACATGACAAAATTAAAAGTTTAATTTGCCTTTTNTACATAATGCAATTCACTTACCACTGGTGTGGACTTCAGGCTCGTACATGTAGTTCAACTCTGGAATAAGATGTCACATTTATAAATGTGTCATTCACAAATTATGACATAGATAAAAGTATAGTCTAAAATGCATTTGACGGAAATAAAGGACCATTTCATATTTTTTTCCATAGGATATGTTTTATAGGATTATGAGATCAAATAATCTTTTTTTACCATACATTATACATGACAAAATCAAAAGTTTAATTTGCCTTTTATTTCCATTGGTTATATGTAATAAAATAATAAGATCAAGCACCTTTTATTTCCATGTCTAGTTCTCCCCAAGTACAGGTCACTTCCATGCTGTCCTTGGTGGTCACCTGGATGCACCTGTTCCTAAAGGGTTCAGGCTCCCATATCCAGCCAGACCCAGGGTGGTAAGGCTGAATGAATGATGAATGAATAAAAAAATTACTTTATAATATGTTTATGTATAAAATGGTAATATAATTTTAAAAATATATGCAATCACTAATTAATCAAATACTCCAGAGAAATGAATAAATAAATAAATACTTAAACATGCCAGACTTTTCAATTTCAAAGAATATAATTTTTACCTTAGATTATTATACTTTTGTAAAAAGATATAATACTTACATTTTGTGGCTTTATGAATTTCCATTCCATTTTTGAGTCCTTGGGCAGGAGAAACTCTGCCCTTAGAGACAGGACACCCATGTTGGTGGTCCTTGACATGTTAATGCCACGCTGGGTGTCCCAGCCTCCAAAGGGCAGTTCCCCTGCCCACCACTTTTGCTTTCAACAGGTTTTCTCTCAAAATTAGTCTGACAGTGGCTTTAGCTGTTCAAAATTAAAAGTAAAATAGGCAGAAATCCTATCAATATATCTTTTTGATATTTTCACTTCAGACTTTCAAATTGACTACTTAATTAATCTAAATAAAGTATGTGATACCTTAATTACTTTCATATTACAAAGAAATTAATTAGTTTTAGGCCCATTGTAATGAATTTCCAGACCATTTATCAAAAACATAAAGTCAAACAAACACACATAACTTACGAGCACACTGTTCTTTTTTGTTTATTTCAATCTCCATATCAGCTGTCATCTGCAATTAGTATATTAAATAAATGAAAACTTAGTTAAACAAGATACAAATCATAGATTTCTGATTTTCTGTATCTTCATTTGATAGTTTTTGAAAGAAAACATTTGCACCATTACAAGAATGATCAGCAAAATGTTGTGTGGCAGGAAATTTTCAAGAATTTTATTTAGAATATTAATTAATCATGAAAACATCACGAAAAACACTGTAAAAAGGTGCTATGTGGGTTTACTTAAACTTGACACAGGGTTACAGTTTGGAATAAAAAAAAAAAAAACTTACCAGCGACTGTGTAGACATTATCTCTTTGCTTTGTTTACAAAACAATAAATGAGAATAATTATTGTATAAAGAAATTTTATTGGACGGCTCCTGGATTGTTTCCTAAACTTTTAACCAATCAGGGTTTCGCTTTGTTGAAGCTATCGACCTTGAGGCTTTCTGAATACAAATCACATATCACAATATATATCACAGAGCTTGGACCCTGGTCATATCTATTGCAGGGCCAGAAGTTCGCCCCATCCTTGCACGAGTTTCTTAGAAAGAAGGCGGTGAATCTGTCGCTTATACTGGCCGCAGTCCATCACAAATCCAAAGTTGCACCTCTTGCTCAGCGCCATCTATACAAAACAATTTTAAGTATAGACGCTGAAAACCGAAATTTTCGTCAAACGTTCTATACACTGAATGTCACATTCCATATGGAAACTTTTCTTCCATGGTTCTATTATGGATTCTTCTGGCAAACTTAATCGGTGAGTTCAGGATGAGGCATCTGAAGTAAAGAACGCATATGGTATCGACTGTGTCAGTTGTTCACTGTTCACATCACGATGCAATGTGCTTGTGAAGATTTTACAATGTGTTACAAACCGTTGATGCGGCAGATTAAATGTGCTTTTGGAAAACTGGGAAGATTGCCCGATGTCATCTTCTTCAAGTTTTGCCGTTCCCTTTTCATCCGTAGTTACGCAATGGCTTATGAAGTTGAGGTAATTAACTGGGGAACTGTCCTATTTGATATTCGTGCTAGAGTCATCTGTGACATCTGTCGAAATAGTAATATATGAACTGAACTATGAATAACACAAACTTCCCATGGAGTGTGTGTGTGTGTGTGTGTGGGGGGGGGTGGGGGTTGGAAAGAACCGCCCTTTTTGCTGGGTAAAATTTGATCTAGGTACATAAAGATTCTAAAAGGTCCACTTTTTAGAAAAAGAACCCTCCATTTGAAATTGCCGGCTACGTGCCTGCACTATAAACCCACCTCTTTATTATCAGTACTGGTACAGTGTATGCTTCAGCCTTGACTTACAACAACACTTTATTTTGTAAATTAATTTTTTTAGATATTTCTACAAGTTTATTTGATGAAAGAAACCTACTAAAATTCCATTACTCTTATATTCTGGATCTTGAGGAAAACGGCTGATCACTGACTTTTTGTCATTCTAGCTCATCATGGGACTCCACAATACACTGTACTAGGAGGCACAGGACTATACTGCCACAATAGAACACAATGACTCCAGACTACTACACTGTACTAGGAGGCACAGGACTATACTGCCACAATGGAACACAATGACTCCAGACTACTACACTGTACTAGGAGGCACAGGACTATACTGCCACAATGGAACACAATGACTCCAGACTACTACACTGTACTAGGAGGCACAGAACTACTGAACTTGACATGTAACCCACAAACAAGAAGTTGGATACAGTAATTTTCAAGGTGGTCATATAACAATTTGACTGTCATTTATAAAAAATGGATGACATATGTAAGATGTTATAGAAAAAAATCAGTTTACCTCGTACTGCACATAGTGACACCTATTCATAAGCCGTACATATGTTCATTTAGAATCTTCACTGTGGCATACATATTTATGACAAGTGTGTTGATAGAACACAGTGGGTTACATGACTTGTGGTTACTATACATCATCATCATGTGTCTGACCTGGTGCAGGCATTGACAATCATGGTCCTCTAGTTTACTCTTATTTTCAGTCAATTGGATGAGCTCATTGTTGGACAGTTGTTGGTTTGTTGTGAAGGCATTAAGGCTGTCAAGGTATGATGTTCTTTTTCTTCCTCTACTTCTTCCTTCACTTTTAACAGAGTACCAGTTTTTCTATTCCGTCTTTTCTGATGGCATGGCCCAGAGATTCCATTTGTCTTTTTCTGATTGTTTTCATCAGTGAGCATTGTATTCCTGAAAGTTCATGTCAATTCACCGTATATATCTTAAGGAAAAAATAAGTATTATTACTGATGCATCAATGGAACATAATGATGTGACACAATTTTTCACAAGAACTTTTTTTGGTGTTTCTCAGCAGTTCCAGTACTATCATGTCTGGCTCCATGGTCTTAGATGTCCATTCCCAGTTTATATATATTTTTGCATGTTTTTGCTATGTTCAATAAACTCTGCAGGTACATCTTCTAACAACAAGGCTCCGACTACGTTCCGACGATGGGTATGTCTACTGGGTCATCCATTTTGATCATCTTGTTGTCACCTCCTCCTTGTATGGCGTTCCTCCTTACACGTCCATGTTGTTCACTCTTGAAGCAATACTCCATGTAACCAGGTAATTTTCCTTTAAGAGGTTGCAGATACATACTCTTGTTGTCAGTGCCATGGAATAGTCAGTGTTTCTTAAGGATGGCAATCACCTGCGTCTTGGTTAGTGTATCTCTATCCAACACACGAATGCATCCATGGCGATGTGGTACATCCTCATAGGTGTCCGGTTGTTCCACTGGTCCAAGAATCACATTGTGCTGCACCTTGTTGTGGTTAAATGGTCCGCGTCTGTAATGATCCATAAAGGGGGAATGCAGCTACATCCACGTTGTGCGTGGTGAAACACCAATAGGTTCTGTGGAGTCTAGCCAAAGGCCTGACTACAACGTTCTCATTAACATCCGCCATTGAATCAGGAGTAATCCAGCAACATGTCTGCACTGTATGACAGCAAAGTTGAGAATGGCCAACATTGCTGCTGGAACACAGTGCGTGATCTTGTGTTTTACTGGAACGCAGGGCGTGACCTCGTGTTTTAATGTCGCGTGATATGATATGTGATGTCTCGCGATGTGATGTCTCATGTAATTCTTAATGTTAACTGCTGAGTACAATGGGAAAATAATTTAACGCTGGCTGACTGGCTACATATAATATTAATTAATACAGCGAGCCATTCAGTCAGTCAGCTCATATTCTTTTATATGAATTCGTGTCACGTGATATAGGCAAATGGGAATACCATAAAGTCCTTGTTTTTGTTCACAGAGCATTCCCTAATGTGCCCACTCACAGACGTGCACTGATATTTAGGATGTCTTATTTGTTGTCTGTGAAAGGTCATTTTGTGTCGGAGAGTGTCTCCGGTTTGCCCTATATAGTTCTCACCGCATCCACTGCAAGTCAAAACATAAATTAAATTTGAGCTAGTGCAGGTGAACGGGTGTTTAATTCTAAATGTAAGTCCATTTTCAAATGTTAGATGGCTCCCCTCTTTAATTAGTGGACAAGTGCCGCACCTGGGTACCTCACCTTTTATCTTGTTCTTTATTTATTTTTTTTGTCACATATATATTGAAACAGACTTCTGGTAGCGTTTGGTCTGGAGATGGTTCTCGTTGGCTGAATGTTGCATGGGAATGTCTGCTGACACTGCCCTTCTTTCATGCTGACTGTCACGCAGTCCTCCTGGTCGAGGACATCACCACTGGGGACGGGACTTGCTGGGTGGGTTTTGCCAGTCGCTCGGCGAGTTGCCTAGGACTCTTCAGACTTAACATCCGGAACTACAATTTCCGACACATAGTCGGTTCCAACACACAGTCGGTACTCTTCAAAATAAAAGAAATTAGAATTCTGACACACTGTCGGTACTCTTCAAAGGAAAATAAAAACACCAGACCCCAGGTCTGGAACTGCTCATTTGACTGGCCAAGTCGGGCACATCACAGGACCACTGTCCCTTTCCCACATGGCGTCACCTCTTAATACCCAAGCCTGCAATCATGGGTGCCAGCTTCCAGTCAGCATCCTCTCAGACTTTGGTTGGGGATTGGTCTTGGTTGGATCTTCTTAGGAGACTCAGGAAAAAGAACTCTGCTCAAGGGTTCCATCAAGCTTTCTTCCTCGTTTGGTTGAACTATGAGCTGCACCCCTTCTTCTGCCTCCCTAGGTGAGCCTGGTGGCAACACCCACACCTTTCGTACGTCTTGTATCCCTTCTTTTTACCTAAGATCTAATAAGATCTTAGTTTTTACATAGTATTTCTGCTCATGTCTCCTCAAATTGGAGGGATCCTGGAAGCTTTTCTTGCAGCATATATATTATTTATTTATTTATCTATTTTTACTGCTTGTTTACCTCTCATGTTGGCAACTTTGTCCAATTTACATCTCTCACAGTGTGCTGCAAAGCATATAACTTTGCCTGATTTTTTTTGTGAATTTTGGATGGATATCATGAAATTTTCATGTCAAACAGTAAGTCGGATAATGTGAACATTCCCAAAGAACCCCCTTAGTTTACCATGGAGGAGGGGGAGGAAGGCCAGGATGTTCCTGACCCCTTCCAGTCACTTTATTTTTCAGCCCTTTTTGACCTTTTATCTTGTATTTTTTTAATAATCAATCTTATCATTTGAGAGCTTTAAAAGATAAAGGTTGTTGTATTTTTGTATTACTCTGACAGTCTTGATTTGTTAAGAATTTAGCACTTGCATGCATTTACATCATACCTGGTACATGTATGTTATGGTGATATTTATTGAACAAAACCATGTTAATATTATATATATTCTTTAAAAAAATTAACCCAACCATATCAGTGCACCTTACAAGGTTTACACCTCGCTGGGTGTCTCATCCTCCAAAGGCAGTTCCCCTGCCCACTACTTTGGCCTTTAGGATGTTATTTTTTAGGATTATTCTTACTAGTACTGTGGCCATGGCTGTTCAAATATGAAATGTAAAGGAATCCTTGATTGCCCATATTAGTGGGTTGTTAAGGACCAAAAATTGGCCAAATGCTGCATTTGTAATAAACATGTCTAACTTGGCATGAATGTCTGGCTCCATGGCTTTTGATGTGCCTCACATTTTTTTTACATTTATTTATTTATTTATTTATTTATTTATTTATTTATTTATTTATTTATTTATACTGCTTGTTTACCTCTCATGTTGGCAATTTTGCAAAATTTGCATCTCTTGCAATGTGCTTTTAAGCCTATAACTTTGCCAGATTTTTCTGAATTAGAAAAGCAGCTTGTGAAATTTTAATGTCAAATGGTCAGTTGTATGATAAGAACATTCCCAATTTTTTTGTCTGAGTAATTAAACCTTCATTACAAATAGAACCCCCTTAGGGTATCATGGGGGGGGGTGGGGGTGGAGGAAGGCCAGGATGTTTCTGACCCTTTCCAGTCACTTTATTCTTCAGCCCTTTCTGACCTTTTATCTTGTAGTCAAACAATTATGTTTTCTTTTTAATGACCAGTCTTATCATTTGAGGGCTTCAAAAGACAAAAACATTGTTGAAATTCCTGTGTTGTATTTTTGCAATACTCATGCAGACAGTCTTGATTCATTAGGAATTTAGCACCTGTATGCATTTACATCATATCTGGTACATGTATGTATGTTAGGGTGATATTTATTGGACAAAGCATGTTAATATAAAAAGTTGACCTACCCATACTGGTTGTTCTTGGCATGTTGATACCTCACTGAGTATTCCAGCCTCCAAGGGCAGTTCCCCTGTCCACTAGTTTACCTTTCAATAGGTTATTTTTCAGGATGATTCTAACAGTGGCCATGGATGTTAAAAATGAAGTAGGAAAAGTAATCTTTGATTGCCTATATATCTTTTTTAGGGTTGAATCATGTCTTTAAATTAAGTTCCACTCTGTGTTGGAATTCTTATGCAGGAAAATATCTAGCTGGAGAGCTGGAAGGTATACTCTGTAAGAAATGAATGAAGGTATAAATCAATATTTACTTAAACGTAGAATTTTCTTTTTCAGTTTAAAAGAAAGTAACTTTCAACATAGTTCATTTTCTCATTTTGATAAAAAAAGATTATGCCAACATTTTGTGGCTTCACAAATTTCCATTCCACATTTGAAGCTTTGGGCAGGAGCACCTCTGCCCTCAGAGAAGAGACACTCAAGTAATTGTGTATTGCTAGGTTCACACCACAGTGGGTATCCCAGCCTCCTAGGACAGTCCCCTTACCAAACACCTCCAGCTGTCACATTATCTGGAAATAAATTATTTATTATTACATCAGTTTTTATCATTTATTTTTCAGACAGTTTTTTTTGCAAAACAATAAATCATATGACCAGTAAGGTATATATAATGATGTGCTGGTGTTGGACATTTCTTCCTAAGGTGAGTCAGGCTATTCTAGGGATGCCTGTCTCTACTTCTTTGCCGTTAGCAAGTTTTATATGAAACAAAGATACCCAAACTCCATCAATATATTTGTTAAAAAAGTTATGTTTTTATCATCATTGTTTAGGGGCGGTTGGATCATGCCTTAGTTTTAATTCTTCTTATCAAAATAACATAATCTAAGGCTTGGCCCCTGGGAACGTGTGTTTTGACAGAACCTCTTGTTAAAAACTTTGAGGTTGCTTATGAGATGCTCGTGTTTTATTCATTTGTCCAACTTTCTTTTGGAATAATTTCTCTGCCCTTTACTGTTGCATAACTTGCATATTGGTCTTTGTATTAAAGGTTTTATAATCTTGAATTGCTGCTTTTTGGAAGGAGGGACTCATGGTTGACCATAGTTTCTTTCTTTTTCACCCATTTTTTTATTCTCTGATGGTTTTCTTTGAATTGCCCATTGCTGATAATACAAAATGTGAGGTATTGCTTAGTATAGTTTGAGTCAGATTTGTGTTCAAAATGGTTACAGAATTTGAAAATGGAAGTGATAATGTGTTTTTTTCCTCTTTGAATCTTCTTTTGTGAGGTTCCCTTTTGTTTATAAGGCAAGCATCACTTTTATTTAGTGGCATTTTTGAAAGATTACACTTCTGATAGCCATTTTACATTGTATGGGCCTGGTGTGTATTCCTTCTTCAATTAATTATTCATTGTGTTTGAATCAAGACAGATACAATTGTGGTCCCAAATTGACTGCAGTATTCTTTCCAAGAAAAAGTATGTATAAGTGGGTATATGTATGTAGCTAGTATATCATATATGTATGTGCATGTTTCATGAGTGCATTAAATGTGTAACTAATAATGTATGGACATTTCATAGGGCTCTGTCTTCAGTGCTGTTAACATCTGCTATGTTTTTGATATCGGCTGAAGAAAAAAGTTATATCAAATAGAAACTTAACATTCCATATCTGTGCATGTTCACATAGGATTCAGTATCACAGTTTGTTGGAGACACATTCAAAGAATTTAATGACTTTAAGATAAATATTCTTAAGTATGCTAAAGACTAGACTTTGTTTGAGCAAGGAGTTATCCTTGGTTTGAGCAACAAATGATTTTACTGAGATTCTTGTCTTACCCATCTCCTCAATACTTAGAGTCTTAACAAGTGTTACATTGTTGGTTTTGGTATCAACTGAAGGAACAGAATTGAATTAAATTTTCAACATTAAATATGTTCAATCTTTGCACAGCAAAAGCATTATTTTTTCAGTGTAATGTAAACTTGAAAAATTCTGGACATCTCAACAAGAGTTGTGGATTTCATAACAGCTTTATTCCCACTGCTTAAGTTTCTCCTTCTGTATCTACTGGTAACAAAGTTGGTCTGTCCATTAGCATTAAGCTCACTGCTCCGCCCGCAAGTAAACTCGTTTATCTTTACGCAGGAAGCAACTCTGCAATTTTTTAACTTTTAGATAATCAGAGTAAATTTTTATTTTTGATGATATTAATATCAAGATTTATTTTACAACCAAAACCTGCTGCCAATTTTTAGCATTAAGGAGAAATTTTATCTATAAATAAATTATAGTTTATTTTAGATCCTTGTTTAGTCTCATAGTCCTCATAGTTCTCTGTAAAACTGCCCTGTTTTGATGTTTTTATTATGTAGGGCTATCTCTATATATGGGTGAGACTTTAAGAAAATGTCTTGAAGTCATATCTTGCTTATGTGCTAGAGGTCGTTAAGTTTGAAAATGTAATAAAACGGGACATTTTTGATAAAGGCATGTAAAGATCAATGCATGGACAGCATGCTTAAATAAAAAATAAACGCAAAATACACCTTGAGCTTGATTGTTGATTTAAACAATTAAAATTGATACAATATTCTAAAATGTCTAAACTGATTTGCCAATGTGGATTTGAGACTATGGAAGGAAAAGTGTTTATGTAAAATTATTCCAGTTATGTATGTAGAAATACACAATTTACAGCAACAATGCAATTTTAAAAATAAAGATGTGTTTAATGACAACTCTGCATTTGAGATGTAGAAAATATATAACAGATCTTCCAAAACGCAACTATAAACTTTCAAAATGCTTGAAATTTTTTTTAAAGATTATTAACTCGAATTTATTTTGGATGATAGCAAAAGATGTACATGTAGTAAATTGATTCATACCTTTCTCAACTTGTTATTTCTTTTATTTCTGTCTGTTCTACTCAGTTCTATTCAAATAAATGGATACAGCTCATGACGTTGTATTTCATTACTGAATACCTTCATGTGCGTTAGGGGTGGGTTTGGGTAATTTTTCTGTCTCTTGGGATTGGGGGGGGGGGCACGGTTGCTCTGTATTACATGACAAAGGCTTAAGTTGAAATCGAGGCTTCCGTACAGAAAGTGATCAAGTATATATTATTATGTAATCTAGGTGAGTATTTTGGTGAGAGGTGTTCAGAAAGAACCGAGGTCAGTAAAAGATGGCGAAGAAAGTTTTGTGTCTCATTGCCACAATTTCCACGAAATGGTCAGAAATCTGGGACAGAAATTGGCATCGATCTGTTGTAAGTACTGTATAGATGATGGAAGATAACATTGGTTATTTGGCGTTAATGATATTAATAAAAAAATGGTGTAATTTGCAAATGAGGCATCATGTCGACATTTTTTCTTGGCGTCAACAATATATTGCCTTGAAAGTCCAAATTCAACTTGACGTTTAAATAGTTTATTTTCTGATATAATTTTCAGATGGAATGCATTTTCCAGTAAACAGGTGGTGAGAGATGTGCTCCAGCTGTGAACGCGTCTTCCGTCTTAAACAATGAAAGGACATTTTGGCAGGTAACTACATTTGTAGGTCTCGATTTGATTTTAAAAGATTCAAAATTCACTACCAATGTGTAGGTCTACATGTCGTGATTATTTTGTTCTTTTTCTCAAAGATCTTGAATTTTTTATTTTAAAAACTTCCTTGCAATAGATTATTTTAAAAAAATCACTTCTGTAAACTTATACGTAATCCGAGGGCCAGTATCTTATTCTAGCCTCCCTGACATGTGATTGTACAGACACAGAATGTTGTCACGTTAGAGTGTATGCACGGTGTAAAAGAATAGAAATGATATTGTTTGAATGTGCATGATTACATACGTGGACAAAATTACGTTATTATGTGCAAGTTACATAGAACGTGTTAGCTCAGGATATATATAAATTTGTATACTTTAGAAATTGAAAAGCGATTTGTTTAATATTACTATCGAAATTGGTTGATGTAAAATTAAAAACTGCTTTATTACACCAACACATAGACATTGTTTTGTAAAAGTGTTTATTGTTTGATTTCAGTGACTCGACCGTGCACACGGAGATTGAATACGTTCTCCATCAATGAGGTCATCAGACACGTGTTCCACAGCGGCTGCATCCATGTCAAGATTACATGTCGCATGTCAGAGTTCGTCTGCTAGTAAATTTGCTGGGTTAACATTTAATATGATAGTGTTATGATTGCTTTGGGTTGTAATGTTCGTCATCAGAACGTGTATCAAATGAAAAGTGGGATGTAAGGAATATTTTTCACGAAACGGATTAAGGCCGCGTTCACAACCAGTTGATCCGAAGACTTACTAGTTGAAACCTCCACTTCAAAGCAAGCCTGTATTCAACTGTTCGCCCCTGCTGGGCCGGTGCACGTGGGAGGGTAATCCATTGTCAAGTACGCGCCATATTTGATCCACGGACTAGATAGACGGTGGTTCAACTGGTTGTGAACTCGGTCTAATGTTTAAGAAAGCGTCTTTGAAAGTTGTAGAGTGTGTTCAATTGAAGAAAAAAGATCAAGATGTGCATCCACCAAAAATTAATAAATCGCTGTAATTTAAATAATTATGCTTCAGAAATTGCAGCATTATCAAACTGGCAGAATGTGTCATTAGTATTGCAGAACTGTCCACACGTATTGAAACGATCTTTACGAATTTGTTACAGAAAATGTTTTATTTTGGAATATTATATTCATTAAGGGGTCTATGTGGGACTGACATTCATCAGAAATTTTTACATTCTAATTTTTCGACAAATTCTTGACAAAGTCAAATCAATCATTTTAGCTAATTATTTAGAATAACGAGTACTCGATGAAGTTTTTAAGACTGTTAATTTCTGCCAAACTTCCAAAATAGAATGTGATACAATTTAAAGCGAAATTTTTAGGAAAGTTTTCACAACTAAAGAAGCTTTTTTTTTTTTTTTTTTTTGTAAATTTACTTATATTTAGACCAGCGGATTTTTGGCCAATTTTTTGAAAGTCAACGAAGTTACCTTTTTTATTCTTAGAATAGATATAAACAATTGTCACATTTCAATATATAAAAAAAGTTTATCCAAAAGTTTGTAGATCAGCGTTATGTTTAGGGTTGGCCTTTACCTAGTATTTTCTAAGTTTATTCTTTGGTTGAGATCAAAGGGTGATTGAAGAATAATTTCTTATCGGATGTCATTCCTGCATGTCCTGTGGAGTTGTAGTGCTGAGTGTCACTTGATCACTGAACACTGGAGACCAGTTTGAAGTTTATAACCATTGTCTTAGTATATGTGTCTTTTTTCCGTTTTTCGTTGCACATTATTGTTTAAAATGGCTGTGGTTGGAATTAGATTGTTAGTTGGCCATGTCATGATTATGACGTTTCTGATTTGCATGCAGTGCAAAATTCAGTTTTCGCTCAAAGTTGCGCAATGAAATACATATTTTAGATTTTCATGTGAAGTAAAGTTTGTGTTGGACATGAACAATATTTATCGATGAACAAAACAATCAGGAATTTTACAAAATTTGATTATTTTGACCACCTATTTTTGTTTTTTGAACATCAGCAAAACGACAGTGCTTGCATGTGGGTACATGGATAGGATGACGCTTAGATACAAGGTATACGGTATCTAAAACGGTGAACAGCATTAAGATACATATACTCTCTTCTATACTGACAGTCAATGAAAACGCATCATTAATTAATCAAATAATATTTTAAGGTCCTTTGGCACATTAAGAAAATAACAGTTTTCGTTTGAAATATGACCCATTATGCATATTGAATTTTCTATATCGATCACACTAGTGAATTAAGACATTTTTTGTGTTAATGTTGTTGGTATTATGTCTATCATAATATAACTCTTTTATAAATCAAAAGGCTACGCCGGCCAAGTAGAAACGTTCAAAATGCATAGAATCTCAACATGTTTTAGTAAAATAGAAAACCAGTTTTGTTTGTATGTAAAAGCTTTATTCACATTTCAAAGTACGTTTTATGAAATTGCTATTAATGTAGAAAAATATATTCCAACGTTTAGTACATTTTATGAAATTGCTATTAATGTAGAAAAAATATATTCCAAGTTTTATAATATTTTGTGTTATTCTGCTGTTACTTTTTGTATTCATTTGTGCAATAATAAATGTACTATATTGTTTTATGAACAAAATAAAAGTTATTTTCTTTAACTACAGAACCACCGACTACAGAACCACCGACTTTTACGTAGTCGAAATTATTTATTCTGGTTTATTTTTGCAAAAGGTAATTTGCTGGGACCCAGGAGCGCCAGGAATCGAACCTGAAACCTTCTGTCTGAGAGGCAAGCGCGTTACCTACTCCTCTAACTGTTCCCACCCACCCTCCTCGGTTAGACTTTCTTCTTATAGAAACCAAAGGAAAATCCTGAAAAGTCTTTCTAGAAAATTACCCAGTGATGTCCGAGAGCAGAAAAGAGAACCCCAACCCATTTATCTGCATAACTACATTTCTGAAAAATCTATAAAGTTTCGAATGTTTGAATATAATAAAGTAAACTAAGTTATTGAAATCTGCCTTAGGACTCACTCAAAAGTGTAACAAATTCAGACTATCTGCTTTAACAAATAAAACTATCAACTAAACTACTTATGTCTGATCTCGTTAATATTAAAGAAAATATTTCAGAAAAACCTTTTTCCTTTAAAAAACAACGCCGGATCCGGTATTCAGCCCACATTTAACCTCAGAAAACTCGAAAAGGACACCAACTCTGGACTAAGATTATCAAGTACACATAATGCTACAATTTGTCTAGAATTTCACAATTTGACTACATTTAAACGTTCCGAATCCGACGTTTTTGCTCTGTTTCAAACCATACGGTATTATAAGAATTATTTCAATAATGTTTTGCTATTTACTGAACGTAAATTGACCTGACATAGCACATGTAGAGAGTAAGCATGTTTCCACCTGCTGATCGACGTAAAAAGTAAGAGACAATTTTCAAATTTTAGCAGATTTTAAAAAATAGTATCAATTATTCTTTTATCTTTAGAAAGAATCTAGATTTGTTTAAAAAAAAACATCAGCGTCCCAGTTGCATTTTTACAAAGGTCATAGTGTACATACTACGAATCTCGACAGCAGAAAATTGGAAAATTAACAAGAACAAATTTATGAAATCGTGTATTCTAATCTCTTATCTGAGCACTTAAAGCAAAACCAACGTCAAAGGCACATAGTGAGCGCAGGACTCCTGTATGTAGCTAACATTTAATTTTCCTAGAAATTTGAACAATAAATCACCAAGGTATACGGTATCTAGAACAATCATCGTACTTTTGGCATCGGCGTTGGAAAAGAGTGTGCCCTGATGATAAAGGGAAATTGTTGAATTTCTCAGGATGTTATTTTCTAGGTAAAGGTATAACGCGCACTATGTGCCTTTGATTTGAAATTAAAACCCATGTTTTCGAAGAGAGAGAAATTCCCAGTTTGTCATTAATTTTTATTGGATAAAATTACACATTTTTAGAAAATATAGCTCACAAGACATAAGCAAAAACAATATTATTCAATGTAATATTGCCAATATTTAATAAATTTTAACTGGACAAATCAGAGAAGAATTTCATCAGCTGTATTATATGTTATAAGAATGAAGTAACTTTCTTCAATCAATAGCTTAATATTGAAATCAGGGAATGAGGCTATCCAGGTGAGTAATGATGAATGTTCTGTTAGACATCAAAATATTGGAAGTAAAGGTAAACTATTTCAATATTAAGCTGTTGATTGAAGAAAAATTACTTCACTCTTTACTGGATAGAGGAATATATTTTCTTAAAGATATTTGCAAACAAGTTTTATAACTACCTATTTTCCTACATATACTATCTCTCTCCTTCTCAAAAAGATTGAAAAAAATGACACACGCAAAATGTTTAATTTTACTCCTACGACTATATCTACTAACGCAGTCCGATTACCATGAAGTGCATATTAGATATGAAGAGCTGGCGAAAATGTGGAGGAAGCAAAATGGGGAAAATGTTGGGTTATTTCCAAAACCTGTTTTAAACATTCAGGCATAAAAAATGAATCACAAATAATTTGTCATCAAATAACTAACATTGGTATCTTACAGCGTTGTACTAAATCGGTTGAAACTGATATTTTCGTATACTTAGTATCTGGACCGCCTCGCATCCACTCCCTGGTCACTCAGAACTGATGAAGACGTGACATCTCTTTCTGGAGTGTTGGTTACATATGATTCATGGGGGAGGAGGCAGGATATTTTGGACGCATTGTTTACTCAATTATCATCATTATCTGATAGGTGAACCTTCATTGACAATTTACTGCAATAAAAATGCATAGGACGCATTTGTTTTAGATATATTTCAAAACACGCCATTGATAAAATTAATCTCATACCCTAACACCCCCCACAATGAAACATTATTTACGTCACTGGTTATGATCAAATGCACGTTTTTTTATCTGAACAGAGTTTAGTATATGTGACCGACCTGATTGTACTATGACGTCATCTGCTGGAATCAGCAGACTAAAACTTTATAAACTTTAAATCATGTGATCATATCTGAATGTGCGATGTTGTAGTCTTCATTTACCTTCACAATGACAGATAAACTTGCGAATATGTGTGTGTGTGTGCGTGGAACCTGGTCATGATAACGAAGGCGTTTATTAAATTATCCCAGATTTTTACAGAATTTTGGCCAGTGGCAGGAAAGAAAGGTTGATTAGTTGAAGAAAAATACCACTTATTCCAGGAAAATCCGTGCAATAATTTAACACGTCAGCACAAACGCCGTGAAAATACGCTATGCCTATATTTTGCCGAAGGATTTTATTCAAATTGATTTTTTTTTTCACTTTGCATCATACAACCAGTTATCATAACGCCCGTCTGTACTGTCATGCACAAGTTATAACAGTTTTATTCTACCTCCCCAATATCCTCCTGTCATTTCATGCTGTCAATATTGACATATACAAGATTTCAACATATATCATACATCACATGATTCTTTCACATACAGCACTCGAATAACACATTTTATGTAATAAAAGAAATAAAATTCCATTCGTATCAAATATTTTTTTCATCGGGAATTGATATTTCAAATTGTAACGCCTGGCGTTTGGTGGAATACAGAAAAGGTGGTGATTATACGAGAAAGTTTGAAACAAGAGGAGGTGTGTTAATCTGTTAAACTGATTGCATTCAGCAGAGTTGGATTGATCTACATAGAACGAAATGGAATGAAACCTTAGATTCATTAAAATGTATCTTATTATTACTGTAGTGCTCTTAATATTTATCTAGAACATATCAATAAATAAGAAATAATCATTATTATACAGGGTGATATTCTGGCGTCTGTTCTGTCTCAACATGATTGCGACGTCTTCCACAGAATTGATGAAAATGTGTTAGGTGTGACAAGTCGCTGACCGCTTTGTTTTAAGGTGACACGATGAGTGTCTTCTCTCGAGGTAGATTCTACTTTATTTTGAATAAATTATGGAAATTTCATAGCAGTTAAATACCACATCCTCGCGATCTAACGTAAGACAAATTCTCTCTCTCTCTCTCTCTCTCTCTCTCTCAAACTCAGCAGAGCCACAGACAAAATGCGAAAAAAAAGCATTGGAATATGAGTTATATATATCTAAACTTTTCTTATTCGCTGGAACATATTAAGTAATTTTTCTTTGGGGAAATTATTTTTGCTAGCTTCAAACATGAAATAATAGAAATTAAGATAGCTTAGGTGATCAAGATTGCCGCTATTTGAAATCTCTGATGTGAACATCACTTCCGGACAACCTTATATTACTACAGGCAATCTAATTTGCATATAAGAAAAAAATGCATTTTTTTCTGTTTTAGAGTCATGTACAGTTTTCATTATTTTTGTAAACAACGATGTCTCTTTACCCTCACAAATTTCCGCTTATTTGTTGGACACGTCCTGTTTATGAAATTATTTATATAAATTATAAACCTTCATATCACAGGCGTGAATCACGTTATTACGTCCAAGTCATTACATTGTTAAAATAGCGCCAATAACTGCAGTGGAGCATGTAGTTCAATTGCCTGTACAATTCTCCCATAGCATTATTGATTTTTTCTGGAGTGGAACATTTTAGGGAGAGGCGGGCGAGAGAGAGGGGTACCCATTGAACTGCAAAATAAAAAGAGAGCCTGGAACTGTTATAATCAAAGTCTATTACAATCTTTGCAAAGAGTGTAAAAATAGCACACTTTTGCAGTTTCTCTGTGTAGCACTTTGCAGACAACTTGATAATTTTCTATGCCATCTGTCTCTCCCTAACGATTTGTTGACCACGTTAACTGTTCAACTCCCGGCAGAAGATGAACCAGCCAACGATAGTTTTGACACCCAGGTGTAGGAGCTGCACCCTGAACTTAAGATCTTAATAGCAATTAACCCTTGTCGTTTCAAGTAACTGGTAACGCCAAGGGTATGCCATAGTGCAGAGGTTTGTTTCAAGTTATCTCTGAAGGTCAGGGTAAGCAGCCGGAATAGGGCAAGACGGGAGGGGGGGGGGGCATTTAACCCTTTCACAACCAGGAGCCAAAAGCGTTCCCTCAGCACTTACCAGATAATATATTTAAGAATCATTCACTATTATTATTATAATGCATTTTCAAACCTGAATTAGGCGTAAGAGGGGGAAAGGGGGGTCAACTCTCTCACAATCAACTACGTAATATTTATAATATTTATGTCCAAGTTCTACATGAAGACAGAGTGATCGCAGCACTATTTCCAACCTGGTCCGGCAACCCTTCACTTAGTGGTCGGTTGTTAACAAGTCAGGAAGACAGCACTAAGGACACTCAGGTAAACTGACCATTAGTGTTGGGGTCATCAGTTGACCACAATACGGGGGCCACTGTCAATGGGTTATATTTGCAGTTTTCATAGATATTGTATTAATACTAAGTTTATATATGGTATCAATAATTACCCGTGATCAGCCATAAAATTTCCGTCAACAGATTTCTGTAGCTAGAAAAGCAAGTGTTTGAGATTTGTGTGCAAATAGCAGATAAAAATCAGTAAGAAGACAGGAATGGGTTAGCCTCTTTTTT
>NW_019774525.1:530696-547718 GCF_001039355.2 Lingula anatina
AAGGCTTAGGATTTGCTAGTCTTTTCAGTGTAATTTTCAGTTTTCCCAAATATATTGTTCCAAAAAACACTTTTCATTTGACACAGTCAACTGATCAGCTTATCACAGATTTTTATTGTTGTTAAGCATCATTTGTACAAATTACAGAATTATTGGACAAAATTTTACAAAATTATTAACGTTTAACTATTTTAACTATTTTAAGTCCTGAGATTTCATAGTCTTTTCAATGTAATTTTTCAGTTTTCCCAAATATATTGTCTTAGAAAACACTTTTCATTAGATACAGACAACTGATCAACTTATCACAGATTTTTATTGTTGTTAAGCATCATTTGTACAAATATCATAAATATTGGTCTAGATTTGACAAAATTATTAACATTTAACTATTTTAAGTCACTGAATTTGCCATTCTTTTCAATGTAATTTTCAGTTCTTTCAATTATATAGTTCTTGTTCCAGAGTTCCCTTACAATGAAGAAGCAGGCATTGAAAGACAGCACCAAGAGCAGCACTATGTCTTATCCATGTGCACAATACAGGGTATTTGGCAAGATTTATGACATTGTCAAATATTCTGATAACAACAACCCCTTCCAGAAACCCATTGTAAGGAGTAATCTGCATCTGGCATTGGTAGTAAGGAGAAGTCTTGTATGGGTATATATTGTTTTCCAGATGACAGTTATAGGTAATTTGCAACTTCTTACACAAACAACCTCAAATCATCACATTTGCTGTTTCCTTTCAGAGTAAATAATACATTGCAATAAAGAAATGTTTGTTTTGGTTAATTCTCACTCTTGTGATGATTAATTTCCCATAAACTTGACACTTAAAAAGAGACACAGACAACTGATCAGCTTATCACAGATTTTTAATGTTGTTAAGCATCATTTGTACAAATTTCAGAAACATTGGACAAATTTTTTAAATATTATTAATGTTTAAGTATTTTAAGTCATGGAATTTTGCACTGTTAATTTTCAGTGTAATATTCAGTTTTCTCAAATATATCGTCCGAAGACAAAACTTTTCATTAGTCACAGTCAACTGATCAGCTTATCATAGATTTTTATTATTGTTAAGCATCATTTATACAAATTTCAGAAACATTGGACAAAATTTGACAAAATTATTAACATTTAACTATTTTAAGTCCTGCAGTTTCCCAGTCTTTTCAATGTAATTTTTTGTTTTCCTAAATATATTGTCCTAAAAACACTTTTCATTAAACACAGTTATTTGATCAGCTTATCACAGATTTTTATTGTTGTTAATCATCATTTGTACAGATTTCAAAATTATTGGACAGTTTTTAAAAATTATTAATGTTTAACTATTTTAAGAGGGTTGTTAACCCTCACTTTTACAAATTTCAGAAATATTGGACAAGATTTGATAAAATTGCATATTATTTTTGTATTTTGGTTCCTTTTCAAAGTCGTATTCGGAAAATTCATATATTTCATTCAAGTACATATGCCATTTAAAACTCTTTTACTGTTTAAAATTTTCACTTTGAATGACTTTGTATGTTAGACTGGTTTCTTATGATGTCAGAAATATTTGCAAAAAATATATCTTAATTTTAGATCAACTTTTTGGATCGAAAAGTACCATAGATCATAGCGATGAAAGATATTGTCCCAAGAGAGGATTGAGGATTAATCCAGCAAACTTTGTAAGTATATTTTTTGGACTTCATTTAAAAAAAATACATCTTTATTTTTTTAGAAATCACTTTTTTTTCCTATTAAATATAATTTTCAGTGGAAATCAGTCCAGAATAACAAATATATATAGTTAAAACTAAAGTTTGTCTTCCTTTAAATTCCTGTATACTGTCCTTGTAAAATTAACAATAAAATTTTGAAATGCAGCCGTGGTGAGATTTGACACAAATGATTTTGTAGGATATTTAAGAAATAAGTGATTTTTGTAGTTTTTTAAAGTGCTATACATCAATAATTTTATGTGCCACTTTGAATAAATGGACATTTGTTGAATCATTTTATATAATATTTCGAGTGGACTGTGATTTCAAGTTAATTCAGCAATAATTTCCAAGATTTCAACTGCTCGTAGATGTGTGAGGAATGTAAGTATTCTTCAAAGCAGTTTTAGCACTTTAATTTTTCAAAAACATTCAAGTCATTTATTTACCTCTTCTCTTTTATATGAACAATTTAAACACTTGAACCTCCATGATTTTAGGACATATTAAACAACAGTGTGTTTATTAAAATGACGTGTCTTCCTCCACTCGAATGTTTAGGATTCGGATGTTGAGGATTGTGCACAGTATGATGAATTTGTTTAAATTTAGTATGACTTAATGCTCTTTTTCTTTTAGATGGAGGGAGCAGAACAGGATGAGTGAATAAGACAGATATGTACATGGCTTGGATTTTGATAATTTTGTTTGATTTTTTATTTGGTTAGTAAAGTACACTATATGACTGTAATGTCATGTTTGTTGTTGATAAACAGATTTAATCAGAAATACATTCATGGAGTTCGTGGAGTTGAGGAAAATCAGGGTTTGCTGTTGTATACTGGCTGTTTATCTTGTGAAATCTAACCAAGTTTATGAATTGATATAATTAAAGAAAAATGCAGCATGACTTGCCTACATCTGAAATTGTGAAGTGTTTTTGTTTTTATTATATTTAAAGTTAGTATTTTTTGTCACTTTGTATAAATTTGATAAAATTTCAGACTGTTATGGGGAATACTGTGAAAAGAAGCCTTCAGCATTCACTGGAGCTGATGCAAGTTCATGTAAGTTGTATCAAGATCCTTTTCCAGGTCAAATTTGAAAAAACTGTATTTGCTTTAAAATTTCATTCATGTTGATTATCATATGTCATAGTAAGTTTCTTTTAACATTTTGCATGTTAGTAAATTCTTATGTCAGTCTTGGTTGTTCTTGTCAAACTGCTGAACAGTATGTTTTTCATTGTAAATAAGTCCCTGTTACTTCTTCCATGAATTATTTCCCTTCCTGATTTGAAACATTTCTAGTAAATATGTTATTTCAGAAACAGCTGCCTTTGTGGTCCCCATTATACTTGTGGTCATCCTATTAGAGGTCATTATTGATGTACTCCTATTGCTGTGAGGAAGAAGGTAAGATTTCTCTCTCTATCTCACTCTCTCTCTCGCAGTGAATTTTAAGAAAAATTTGTTAAGCCCTCTTAGATGATATCAAATGCATCTTAGAAAATGAGGTATTTACTATCAAACAGTTTTTTCTTAAAGGCACAAAAGGTGTAATCATTGCAGCATTTTTTTAAAGATTCATTTAATATTTATTATAAGTCCAAATCTTAATGTTTTGGTAATGATATAGTTGTTGCTATGATTTCAGTATGAGCAAGGCCCTACATTCCAGTGGTGGGGGTGAGTTCAGACTGGGGCACCTGCAGGAACGGTGGCTTTCCATGAAGGAAATGTTGTGGCCATCAGTATGCCAGACTTTGTATATGACAGCTCTGTGGCACAGAATGGGGTAAACATAGTCACATATTGTATAGAAATGTGATCAGTAAAAGATTTGAGGGTTGAATTTGGATACTCAGTTGACAAAAAAGACAGAAGATTTAGAGCTTTGAAGTATTCAGTATTTTGCATATATTGTATGTGTATAGTTTCATCTTGTATTTTTTTTTTTGGGGGGGGGGGTTTGTTTGTTTTTTTACAAATTGCCTGTGAAAACATTTTATATAAAGTTTATGCTTCATTAACTGGAGATTTTCTTTTTATTTATTGGTCTAAAGTGCTCATCTTTTTTCTCATAGGATGCAATGGAACCAGAGTACAACAAAACAGAATTTTGAAGACTACAACAAACCGACCAATTTGTACAACTCGACATATGACAGTATAACAGGATAAGAACCTGCTAAACCCCCTAAAAAGGACAAGACCAGCTCCACTCACTCCAATGGGGACGCAGACAACCAGTCATCAGATATCACGGTTCATATACCACATAAATAACTCTGTCCTTCAGTAATGGAAAACTATTATGACACTGATGTTTTAGTCATGAATACAGATTTATGAGACCAAAGATTTTTTACCAAATTCTTGATGATTATTCCACAGATGAGGCAAAGCTGGGAGGGAGTATATCTCGCACAAAGCAGAAAAGATGTTGGTAGTAATGAAGAAACTTTATTATGAAGTGATATATCAAACCCATTCAAAATATTTGTTCTTGTAACACAGCTCGGTCAATGTAACAGTGGAGTTGATATGAAGATTTCAGATGAAAAAACAAAATAGCGCTTTGCGGTTTGTTTTAATACATTATCCTAGAAATACATCTGTGTTGGCTTCCATGGTGTACTCAAGAACTTTTGTCTTGATTCAGAAAAAGGGCAGAAGATGAATTTTTAATTTTACAGTATTTTATTACAGTTATTCCGGCTTTAAACTATATGTCATTTGACATTTATATTGACGTCATCAGATGGGAATTTTATCAATATTTAATAAATATTAAAGCTGTAAGAAGGCTGGAAGAAAATTTGTCCCACACCATTGCAATATTTACTAAAATATGATTTTTATGTACAGACACTAGGCTGATTCATATGTACAGGTTAAATTTGAAAATTATCCTAATAAGTTTAGCTTTGATGAATTAATGCTGTTTTTTTTTTTTTTTTTTTTTTGTATGTAAGTGATTTTTCTTCAGATTCAAGTCTTAGACATGTTTAAAGTCTCATTATTGAACTTATAATGAATATTTTTCACGGTACAGCGTATAGTGAAAAATGATTGTCTTTGCGTTACGTCACAAGCATGTGACAGTGCTGAGTAGTAGTCACAGGTGTGACTATTAGGTGTACTTTGCAGTAGCACTTCAGTTCTAGCCCGACAGCTTAACAGTTAGGACACACTAAAATTTTATTTTATTCTATCGGCCGGGCTAATCGGCAAATAAGTATTTGCCTTTGTTTTGTGTATGCTATATAGAATAAAGACCATACTTTAATGTGTTCTTTTGACATTTTCTGCATCTGAACAATTTTGTTCGTCGATTATATAAGAATGATGTTAAATCCGTTATCGGAATGAAATAATATTAGTGCAGTTTGTCAAATTCAATCTCTTCACTGTGTTCAGAATCTCAGAATAGAGCAATTCAAATATTTGAAATTCTATTGATGTATTTTTTAAATATTTGTTTTGAGAAGAGGCCTGCAAATACTGTAATACCATACTTGAGATATTGTTATTCTGTTAGTGTTAGGGCACTATTCTTTATACATGAAAATATATTAATTTTGATGTTAAGATACAAGTGAAAGAGTATTTTTTGTTTGTTGAGTACATGAATTAATCTCAATAGGTAGATTTCCCTGTAAAAAGTTTACAAATTTTGATTATCTCCAAGTTGGGGCCGTAGCGATAGTCCGAAGGTTCAATAGTCCGAAGGTTCATTGGTTCAAATGTTCACTATAGAACCTTTGGACCAATGAACCCTTGATTAAAAAATCGATAAAAATGTTACCACTTTTCGGACCAATGAACCTTCGGACCAATGAACCTTCGGACTATCGAGACGCCCCCTCCAAGTTAATGGATTATGCTCTTTTTTGTGAAATGTTTTGCTGAAAGTTGGTCTGTATGATTAAATAGTATTATTGATGATAATAGATAACTGTGCGTGCTTTTATTTTAGATTTCTGCTACGTGTCTGCTCCAATCAGTTGACTTCAAATAATATTTAAAATTTTAAGAGATAATACTTACTTCATTATTTTTTATTTCTTGGTGTGAGGGGCCTTTTTTATATTCAAATTTTTTTTCTCAAATTCGCCTGCAGTACTTTTCAATGTCTCCCCCCTCAATTGTCAGTTGCTCTTCCCGCCGATTACTGCATAGGTCAAGGTCAGGTTTACAAATTACGAGAATTAAGGTGGATTGATCCACCAAAATGCTATTTCGAATACTTTTTTTCTTCATGAAGGCCACTTTCCTGGAATTTCCAACGTTACTGTTGGCCTTTTTTTCTTTTTTTTTTTTCTTTTTTTTTTCTTTTTTTTTTTTTTTCTCGTTTTCCCTCCTTTTTTCTGTTTTTTTGAGCTCAAAGATTGCGTGGTAACTTGGGGTAAATTGCATCATTTTTTCACCTTCCAAACCTAAACACAATACATTTTTTTTTTTTCATTTGAGAAAAAAGGGGGGGGGGGAATTCCCTATAAATTGGGTAAGATGCTCATTAACCAATCTGTCAAATTTGTCTGGCCTTAATAGTAACTAGTTATATGACTTTGCAGTGTTGGGTTTAGAGGGGTCCTGACCCCCCCTCCCCCCTTCGGTTTCTGAAAAAAATTCACACAAATATTCCCCTCTTGGAATTAGAATTTTGACTTGCTGATTAATACTTCTAAACCGTACCAAATGGCATCGTTCGCCCTCTAAAGCCCCCGTCACAGTTAAGCCCCCGTCACACTTATTCAGAAGGGGGCGTCTCGATAGTCCGAAGGTTCATTGGTCCGAAAAGTGGTAACATTTTTATCGATTTTTTAATCAAGGGTTCATTGGTCCGACGGTTCTATAGTGAATATTCGGACCAATGAACCTTCGGACATTCACCAGAATGAATAAATAAAAAAAAATGTATTACATTCGGGAAGAAATTTCAAATTGACCTAAATTCTTGTAAGAATGCCGTTGGAATACTCAGAATGCGCTTGAATCCGCCTGGAATGATCCGTGCACATGTCGGCTGTATTAGCTATCAAATGCATGCATGTAGCTCGAATGTAGTTGGAAAACTAGGAATGTCAATATTGCTGTCAGAATGCAGTCCGGATATTTAGAATACACTTCAAATGCCGTACGAGTATAGTTCGATTGCTGGCTGAAATAGGATCCAGATGCATTCGAATTGCAATCCGGCTCATTCTTGCAGGATTTGAAGTGTCTTGCCATTTCGGTTCTCCCTCGAATGTGATCAGAATGTTTCGAATGCTAACAGAATGCCGTGAGAATGCAGTCATAGTGCAGTTAGAATACTATTCAAATGCCATTCGATAATATTCCACTTGGAATGCAACTCAAAAATTTTGAACATGAGCAAAACATTCGGGCCGGCCACAAGAATGGGTAAAAATATTTGGAATGCACTCTTTTTTTTTAGAATGCTCTTCGAATATCCACACAGAATGAATTGTCTTTCCGACGGCATTCTTACTCATTCCGCCTCTAGTGAGTCTGGGGTATAAAATACCAAAAATTTTCGGGGGCCGAGCCCCATGCCGCATACCCCCTTCAAATAATCCAGAATCCGCCCCTGCATCTGATGGAATCAGCAGAATAAAAAACTTACTTTTTAAAGTTATTATTTAAAAATCATATCTGGATGTACGACGTTGTAATCCTAAATTACCTTCACAGTGACAAATAAGCTTTCGAATATTTGTCGTGTGTGTGCCTGCGTGGAACCTGGACATGATAAAGAAGCTTTTATTTAATTGTTCCAGTGGCGGACTTAGCGTGGGGTGGTGGTCAGAGGGGTCCTTTGGTTTTTGAAAAAGAATCACACCAATATTCCCCTTTTGAAATTAGACATTTGACTAGCTGAATCATAATTCTCAACTGTACCAAATTGCACCATTTTCATCGGAAGGTGGGGTTGTCTTGTTAAGCTCAAATACACATTTTGAGTGAAAGAAAACAGTTGAAAAGAGTAGAGGATGTGTCATCTGGATAAGGAAAGTAAACACGCCTTTCACTTAGACTGCGTGTACATGAAATATCTATTTTCTAAAAATCTATTTTCTATTCGCGGTATTTTGTGATCATTCCGAGCGCAGCCGAGAATTAATTACAGCTTTGGAAGTAACTGGCTCGCGCTGCCAGTAATTACGCCGCGGGGTATTCAGGGCACAGACCGTAATCACAAGATACCGCGAATAGAAAATAGATTTTTAGAAAATAGACTTGTCATGTGAACGGGGCCTAAGCTGTCGCTGTGGCTGCTTATGGTCTGCTTTTAATCAATTAACTTAATTAAAAAAATAATAATCACAGCGAAGCCTCAAAAAATGAATAAGCTGTATAAATGTGATGCACAATTTTTAATTCAGCATTCACAAGTTTGGCCATTCTTTTATGTGCTTTGTACATGTACGCTGTGGTTTGTTATTGCTTCTTCGTTTAATTGTCACGAGGTAAAGTTGCTCACTCGGCCTTCACCGATGGATAATAGGATGAGCAGTTATCCCACATTTCTTCCCGCCCGTTCATTCATATGCTAGTATCTGAGCCGCGTGACAAGCAAGGTACGTTACAAACGCGGGACGTAAATGCAATTTTTATTCCTTCATTTTTACGTCCTGGGCGCTTGTTGGACCTTAAATTTGAAATAGATCTTATTTATTTGGCATGATTGGTGCTGTGAAAGTGCTGTTTTTTAATATTTCCAACTAAAACCACTTTGTATGCCCGTTCAAAAGCTTGTCGCTTAATTCCTTATTAGACACTGAATAGATTCCCTGCAGGAATTACGCAACAATCATTAATGTGGATCGGCCATATTTGATCTGCGGATCGGTAGATCCAAGGATCATCTGTTGTGAATGCCCTCTAAGAGTCCATTCACAACAGCGGACGAACAGCGTATCAAATATGGCGGATCCTACATGAAAGAAGAGCCGACTGATTAGCTGATGGTCTCCCCGCCTCAAGCGCCATTAAACAGAGTAAATCAAAGCTCCGAGGTTTAATTGCCAGATCCGTGCAAGTACGGCTGGTGTAGAGAAGAGGACACCATAAGCGGATTAGATGGTTATTCTTTTATGTAGGGTCATATTTGATCCGTGGATCAGTAGATCAATCAACAATTAGCACGATAAGGTTTGGGAATGTTCCCCTTGGAGTTACTACAGTAGGATAAATAAGGTTCCGTTTTATAGCGTTTAAAATATTTTAATCCTTATTTTGTGAATATAAGGGGGTGGGCAATCAATGGGCAGCCATATTAATACCGTCAATTTTTAAACGTTATTACACAATAGCTAAAGACATAATACCACAGTCAGCTAAGACGGGTGCACTACTTTAATATTATAATTGTTGTTGAGTCTTAAAAACTTGTTTGTTGCAGCGTCAGAATAATACTGATATCTTTCAGTGGCTAGGAACAATGGTTCGCGTGTCACTATTAACAGCACAAGCACTACTTTTTCTATTATCATTGCTGTCGTATCTAACTGATAATACATTAAAATTTGTTTGTTGCAGCGTCAGAATGATACTGATATCTTTCAGTGGCTAGGAACAATGGCTACGCGTGTCACTATTAACAGCACAAGCACTACTTTTTCTATTATCATTGCTGTCGTATCTAACTGACAATACATTAAAATTTGTTTGTTGCAGCGTCAGAATGATACTTGTACCTGTAAGTGGCTAGGAACAAACCCATGTTGTTTTAACGTTGAAACAATGTTGAACCATAATGTTGAGAAGACATTGGATAAACATTGGATTTGAAAGTTGTGTCAACCTCAGATAACAACGTTGTATCAACGTCAGAAAACAATGTTATATCAACCCCACCCAGCGGGAAATTATGTTGTTTCAACGTTGAAACAATGTTGAGCTTCAACGTTGACAAGATGTTGGATTAACATTTGATTTGAAAATTAGATCAACGTCAGATAACAATGTATCAACCCCAGTTGTTGGACAACATTCTTGCATAAAAAGACATTAAAATGACCTGAAATGTTTTTATTTTTGGTACAAAACACAGGTACACAATTATAACGTACATGTACACTGTAAAAACATCCAAGTGCCTGCTTTGTCTGATTTTTTCAACGCATTTAGCTCCTAAGCATGTTTTGCACCTAAACATGGTACACCCTTTTAGCCTGGATGTGTTTAGCAGTAGGACATGTTTGATGACTAAATGTATGTAGGGTATATATGTATGGCCTTTAAGTTAAATTTTCCAATGTTTGCTTAGATTAATATATATAGTTATTTTCTTATAAATATATATATATCGTTATTATGTCTAAGTTATATACGAAGATAAATTAGCACAGGCACTTTGTGTCGCTCACGACTTGGTGAATAAAAATTGCAAACAGTTGAGTTGGCGTTTTTGTTTCAAAAGCTAGACTACTACCTGTGTAGGGGCGTACAACTGTATTGATCAAGTTGATCAAAGCAAGCACCCCAGCTTAAGCACCTCAGTGATACCCCCTTTACACTGGACGGCGTCCTTTCTGCGTCCTTTCTGCGACCATGAAATTTGGCATCGGTGTGGTCTTAATAAGGAGGCACGAGCATTGATTTTGTATCAGAATGAATGCTCAATGATCGACCAGTTGTCGGCACGTACAGTATTATAATTTTTTAACTCTCAAATGGGGCCGTACTGCTGGACGCAGAAAGGACGCCTTCCAGTGTAAAGGGGGCTTAACTTAGCGCCTCATGTGGAGCGTTCTCTTAATATCGGATATGGCAGCGACAGCTTAGCAGTGAGCAAGTAGCCCACGTAAGTTTATCTCAAACAATAAAAGATAACCGGGTCACCTGGCTGGGGAAGCTACCAGGAGATAATAAAAATACATGTAGACAAAGATGATTCACGTTTTTATCTAATGTGACATGTCTCCAATAATAATGAATTGTTGATAAAACTGATAAATGTGTTTACTACTTCCAAACTGAGAGATAAGCACGTACCAGCATGGACTTTCCGCTCCTTTGTTAACATTATTATTATTATCATTATTATTGTTTTGTTATAAATATGATTACATTTATATAGAAAAGTACACAGAAGCAACCTTTGTTTTAAACGATATGCATTACAAGAATTTTATAATATGGATCATCGGGACCTTTTAAAATACTGAATAAACGCTAATAATAAGAGAAAGAATAGATAAATGAACGAGTCACGAATAAATCATTAGTGCGAAATAACATAATTTTGGGGTGGGGTTGTCCTGTTAAGTTCAAATTCATACTTTTGAGTAGAATAAATTTAAAAAAAGAGAGGATGTGTCATATGGATAAGAAAAGTCAACGCGTTTTTCAATAAGGCAGTCTCTGTGACTGTTAATGGTCTTTAATCAATGAAGTGTTAATTTAAAAAATTAGTCACAACGAAGCTTCAAAACGACTACGGCTATACAAATCAAAAATGAATTAGCCGTATATAATGTGATACACAATTTTTAATTCAGCATTTACAACTTTGTTCATTCTTTTATGTGCTCATTACATAAACGTAGCGGGTACATAATTGCTTGCTTATTTTTTTTTTTCATGTCATTTATCACAGCGACCACCATTCATTTCCGTAATAACAGAGGGTCTGTCATCTTCTTTTGCAATGTAGATTTCGCATAATTTATTGCTTTATTACTCGAAATATCAAAATATCAAAATACTGGCTCGCGCTGCCAGTAATTACGCCGCGGGGTATTCAGGGCACAGACCGTAATCACAAGATACCGCGAATAGAAAATAGATTTTTAGAAAATAGACTTGTCATGTGAACGGGGCCTAAGCTGTCGCTGTGGCTGCTTATGGTCTGCTTTTGATCAATTAACTTAATTAAAAAAATAATAATCACAGCGAAGCCTCAAAAAATGAATAAGCTGTATAAATGTGATGCACAATTTTTAATTCAGCATTCACAAGTTTGGCCATTCTTTTATGTGCTTTGTACATGTACGCTGTGGTTTGTTATTGCTTCTTCGTTTAATTGTCACGAGGTAAAGCTGCTCACTCGGCCTTCACCGATGGATAATAGGATGAGCAGTTATCCCACATTTCTTCCCGCCCGTTCATTCATATGCTAGTATCTGAGCCGCGTGACAAGCAAGGTACGTTACAAACGCGGGACGTAAATGCAATTTTTATTCCTTCATTTTTACGTCCTGGGCGCTTGTTGGACGTTAAATTTGAAATAGATCTTATTTATTTGGCATGATTGATGCTGTGAAAGTGCTGTTTTTTTAATATTTCCAACTAAAACCACTTTGTATGCCCGTTCAAAAGCTTGTCGCTTAATTCCTAATTAGACACTGAATAGATTCCCTGCAGGAATTACGCAACAATCATTAATGCGGATCGGCCATATTTGATCTGCGGATCGGTAGATCCAAGGATCATCTGTTGTGAATGCCCTCTAAGAGTCCATTCACAACAGCGGACGAACAGCGTATCAAATATGGCGGATCCTACATGAAAGAAGAGCCGACTGATTAGCTGATGGTCTCCCCGCCTCAAGCGCCATTAAACAGAGTAAATCAAAGCTCCGAGGTTTAATTGCCAGATCCGTGCAAGTACGGCTGGTGTAGAGAAGAGGACACCATAAGCGGATTAGATGGTTATTCTTTTATGTAGGGTCATATTTGATCCGTGGATCAGTAGATCAATCAACAATTAGCACGATAAGGTTTGGGAATGTTCCCCTTGGAGTTACTACAGTAGGATAAATAAGGTTCCGTTTTATAGCGTTTAAAATATTTTAATCCTTATTTTGTGAATATAAGGGGGTGGGCAATCAATGGGCAGCCATATTAATACCGTCAATTTTTAAACGTTATTACACAATAGCTAAAGACATAATACCACAGTCAGCTAAGACGGGTGCACTACTTTAATATTATAATTGTTGTTGAGTCTTGTTGTGTTTTCGTGTTTGTTGCAGCGTCAGAATAATACTAGTATCTTTAAGTGGCTAGGAACAATGGCTACGCGTGTCACTATTAACAGCACAAGCACTACTTTTACTATTATCATTGCTGTCGTATCTCACAGACAATGCGTTAAAAACATGTTTGTTGCAGCGTCAGAATAATACTAGTACCTTTAAGTGGCTAGGAACAATGGCTACGCGTGTCACTATTAACAGCACAAGCACTACTATTACTATTATCATTGCTGTCGTATCTAACTGACAATGCATTAAAACTTGAATAATATATATATATCCCCTGCACATGCCATACAAACAAACTGGCAGCTTGGCCAATTTACTTGGTCAATTAACTTGGTCAATTAACTTGCCTATTATGCTGTTAACAAGGCAAAGACACCATAAAGAATGGGCCCAGCCAGGGCGTAATAAACATGGGGTCTGGGCTTTTTATGCATGGGACTGGATTTGATCCGGGCCTTGACATATATACTTGACATTTGATATGGAATATTTCAGTTTTAAAGGTATACCTAGGTAAAATGCGTTCTTTATCAAAAAAAAAAAAAACAAAAACAAAAAACTCAGATCTCATATAAGATATCTGACTGGAGAAGCGTGAAGTCAGGCGTGTCGCTACCAATTAACCAATTCTCAAGTCTGTTGCACTGCTGCATTGTGTAATATGCAGTGATTTAATTGGGTAGTGCTCCTTTGGGCTGGTCAAAGCTTGGCTTTGGCGAAGCATGGTTCTGTCAAAAAAGTATCCATATGTCAGCAACTACTGCATAGAAGCATCTGAAGTTTTGCATGCAAGCGGTTGGTTTTGCAGTGCGTAAAATGAGTTTAGCAGTGTTTTACAAAATTGTTAAGCTGTGCCAGAATGGCGCGAAAAAGAAAGACATTGCCAGACAGATTATTGCGCCAAATGGAACTGTCCGCACAGTTTCATAGAGTAATGCCCAGACTTATGTACCCACACAGAGATCACGCCCAATTTATCGTTATCTTACACCAGGGTATAGGACTCAATGTCCTTCAGGATATGCTGCTGCAATTAAAGCAAAACCACCCAGTCCGTTTTGAATGAGGGGCAAATTGTCACCAAAATGCGTTTTTCAAGGCTTTTAGCGAACACCAAACTGGTTTTAGCAGGTTTGAATACCAGGCCACATCTGAGGAAGTCACTGTAAACAGCAAAACAGCATAGTCTGTTTCTCCAATGATTTGGGGACCATGACACTTTCTGGGTAGAACATAAACTGCGTGGTTTTCTTTATTGAGGTCAGATTTTACCTGTACCGCTAAATTGGTCAAAACAGAGTTTACAGAATTCCCGAAGAGGCCTACGACAAGGCGTGTGCCGCTTCTGAAGTGATTAGGGTCATTGGCAGTGTCAAAATTTGGAGTGGATACCACATTGGTGCCAAAACACCAATGGAAGTCATCGATGAAAACCTGAACCAGATAAAAAAAAAGGAATTATATATATATATATATATATATATATATATATATATATATATATATATATATATAAGTGAGTAAAGGTAACATCTAACAGAGTAATATTTAATAGAGAGAGACTTTAAAAACAGAGAAAACAAGGAGCGACTTTGCTGGGAGATAAATAGCAGACTGTTAGCAACTTCCATGCATTCCTCAGGTGACTTGTTTCATTAAAGTTTCTCGTCAGATCGTCGGAATGGCCTGAATGGAGCATATTCTTCAAAAAAACATGCCCAACTAACGATATTTTTATCCAAATACACAAATTAAAAGCTCATTTTGTAAATATGGGGCCTTAAAAAACGTTCTTTTTGCTCGGCCTAGGAGTTAATGAGCTACCTGGTCACCAGGTCCGATGACGACAATCGTGCCACCGGAGGAGATAGCCAAGCAGCGTGTTTAGCTGTCAAACTGAGCTGAATTGTCTACCTGTAAGATGGCTTATCTGACTCCTGATAAAAGTTTAAACTCATTCAAATATCTTACCCTAGGGGTCTAAATCCTCGTGAGGCCGTGTGAAGCAATTTTCCCGTCTATTCAATTCTTTTACTAGCATTTAATTATGGTTATCCCAACTAGTATAAAATACTGAATTGACTTGTGGGTACTTTTGATCATTCGATATGAGGTCCATGTTATTTGTGAAATTCAATTCAATTCAATTTATTAAACCCTTGCGCCCTACGGCTCGCCTTAATGAAATGCAATAAAAATATAAAGTTATTAAAACAACAACAATACAACTACCCGTACTAGTAGTATTGATAAAAACTCATCAGACAGACGTTAATCTTAGCTCCGATGCACATTTTAAGGCATTTCATAAGTTGTTTAATTGTGAAACATTGTTAAGTGATAACAACCGTTTTGTAGCAAAGACATTTCTAAATTCTTAAAAGAATAAAAGGAAATTCATCCACGATGTCGTCTAAAATACATAGTTTAGAGGTTTTTAATTTTATTTGTATCTGTTTACCTTTCAGTTTCTACAGCTAGATTATGTGTTGAAAGTGTAAATTTGGCAATTAATTCCTTTTTTATATTTCTGTGAAATTGGCTCATCTAAATAGAATTGCACAGTAAAATTACCAACAAGATGTTGGTACAGTAGCCCTTTACTCCTTGTGGATATTTCTCCAGTCAATGTTTGTCTAAAATTATCTTTCAATCTTTACTCTGTCAAGGACGGTATCAAATTATCTGACATATTTTCGTGAAAAATTAATGACAAACCAAGTGTCTCCAGTTCATTCCGTACTCAAATTACCCAATCAAAATTTTAGGTGAGTTGATCTTTATAGCACGCTGTTATAATACAATTTTTCAAGGAGCGGATTTAAATCAATATAAAAAAACATAGCATTATACTTAAAAGGAGTGGATATCCCCGGGTTTCATAAAATACTAAGTTATGCACAATGAACTAAGTTATCACTAGTGCTCCTTTTTACACCCAATATTCTTTTTTAAAAATCCGTATGTGCCTTTCTAATATCCCTTACCATGTTATATATCCATGCATAATTCAAAATATACTAATGTACGTATCAAATACTGCACATTTAGTGAACACATTAAAGTTATGATTTTTTAACATGCTACTAATAGCAAACAATGCTTTTTTTACCTTGTTCTGCTATATAATTTTGGGTTTGACAAAACTTATAAATTTGCAAAAAGTTTTGCTTACAGACTCAGAACTAGCGTTTCAAATTATAAAATGATAAATCTTTTAAATTATTCAATATTTCAGTTGAAATACCCTTCAGAAACAAATTCTTAAAGCACACAACACTTTATTTCGTTAAACGAATTAGGATTACGAAACATTTTATTACAGCAGTTCCCATTCTTTTTCTTTAATATTACCGCTCTTTTTCGAGTTTTTCCTCAACCACGTTTTCTTCCGCGGAAGTAATTGTATTAATCTGCCCATATTATAGTGACTTAAGAAGCAAATACATTAAAAAATATTACTGGCAGGAGCCCTCGGTTTTTAAATTTTAATTTAAAATACTTTTATTTGGAAGTCACAACCTAACAGAAAATAGAAATCTCGGGAAATTTTTATTAGAGGCAGGGAAATTACATGTTAAGATCTACATATATACGAAAGATTTAAATATTATACTTGACGTACTGGTATTGTATTATCTTCATTCTAATTTATTTATTTTATTGTGATTAACATTATTATGCTGTAAATTGTTGTACCGTACCTATGACAAGAACGTCACATTAAATTAACTACTACTACTACTACTAAAATGCATCAGCAGTTAGTAAGCTTGTCACCTGATGACAGTTAACTTGGAAGACTGTCAGCTTTTGATATGACCTAAACCACTTGAGGCGACCATAATCTCGAACAGCACATTCTTGTCACCGAAGTTAGTAAATAAGCCAAGGAAGACCGTCACAGACTAAGAAAGAAGATTGTCAACTAGTGCTGCTTTTTTGGTGAATCCCACGGCAACACACTGAGGCATAACGAAAATTGCCCAGCCCCGTTCAACACAACTTCCTTAAACTTCCCTGTCTGTATTCAGCATGCAGCTCAGCTGAGTCTCAAAGACCTTTATCATCTTTGTCGTCACAGTACCACGTGACCCAGATCTGTCGCTTTCTTTTACTAATAGATTGTTTTTAAACTTTTTTAAAGGTGGTGATCGATTAAAACATCTTTTGTGTATGCATTGAGTGCTGAATCTTCAACATTCGAGAAATGTTTTTTTACGTGACTAGAATTCTTTAACTATGCTGTGTATACTGGGGGTCCGGTTCGAAAAGAACCGCCCCTTTTGCTGGGAAAAGGT
>NW_019774525.1:547976-558051 GCF_001039355.2 Lingula anatina
AAAGAACCGCCACTTTTGCTGGGAAAAGGTCCACTCTGGGTAAAATTTGATCTAGGCACATGATGTTTTTATGGGAAAAGGTCCACTTTTTCAGAAAACGAACCCCCCTTTTGAAATTGCTGGCTACGGGCCTGAATAGGTAATATATTAACTAGATATGGAATGTGCAGACTGGTGGTGGGTAAATATAGGAGAGAGGGAGAAACTTAGGCAGTGGGAATGAAGCTGTTTTGAAATCCAAAACTCTTGTTCCTTATTTTTTCTCGATCAGTGAATAAAAGTTAAACCTTACAGTTTAACTTATCATTAAACAGCACCTGTATTGGAGGGCGAATGTTATATTTATGTATTACCGAAGACCTAAAAGTACATGTAGACAAAGATGATTCACGTTTTTATCTAATGTGACATGTCTCCAATAATAATGAATTGTTGATAAAACTGATAAATGTGTTTACTACTTCCAAACTGAGAGGTAAGCACGTACCAGCATGGAGTTTCCGCTCCTTTGTTAATATTATTATTATTATTATTATTATTATTATTATTATTATTATTATTGTTGTTGTTATAAATATGATAACATTTATATAGAAAAGTACACAGAAGCAACCTTTGTTTTAAACGATATGCAATACAAAAAGTTTATAATATAGATCATCGGGACATTTTGAAATACTGAAAAAGCGCTAATAATAAGAGAGAGAGAGAAAGAATAGATAAACGAACGAGTCACGAATAAATCATTAGTGCGGAATAACATATTTTTGGTGTGGGGTTGTCCTGTTAAGCTCAAATTCATACTTTTGAGTAGAATAAATTTTTAAAAAAAGAGAGGATGTGTCATCTGGATCAGAAAAGTCAACGCGTTTTTCACTAAGGCAGTCTCTGAGACTGTTTATGGTCTGCTTTTAATCAAGGAAGTGTTAATTTTAAAATTTTAAAATCACAACAAAGCCTCAAAACGACTACTGTTATACCAACCAAAATGAATTAGTCGTATTAATGTGATACACAATTTTTATTTGATTCAGCAATAACAAGTTTGTCCATTCTTTTATGTGCTTATCAAATAAACGTACTCGGTACATAATTGCTTGTTTTTTGTATGTCACTTATCACAGTGATCACCATTTATTTACGTAATAACAGATGATCTGTCATTTTCTTTTACAATAAAAATACTGTTTTCGCTATACGTAGATTCCGCATAATTTATGACTTCATTACTCGAAATATCAAAATGATTTATCCTTCGGTATCAGTCCAAATTAACGAACAAAAAAATTGTTTAATGCTATCTTCAGTGACTGCGATACTCCTTGCAGACTGGTGCAAAATGTTACAATCATTACCTTTCTTAATAACAACATCTATGGCTCCAGTTTACTAGTTTCCATTATCACAATTTTCTCGAATTTCTTTGAAGAATCACAGCAGTCTGTAGAAAATATATGATTTCGTTCTTATTGAGGAGTTCTCGAAAAAGAACATATAGGTCAGTTTTTTCACCTAAACATAGTGAGAAGTCCAAGAAAGCTTTAATTGTGGCATTCATCTCAGAGTGCACATGGTCGCTGGAACAGGCTAGAAGGGGCATATTCTAACTAACAGTAAAATTTACAAATTTTTCAGCGTAAGATCGGTGATGATTACTGCTATTGCGATTTAAGTGCAGGTAAGTTGCTGCAAATATGGCGATAAAAAAGGACACAATTCCCTTATTTTCTTGATGAACATAGCGATGATATCATGGATGTATCTCCCTGCTGTTTGTGTCAACCAATTCTCTATCTGTTGGAGGCTATGCCTAATATTATCCCGCACAAGACGTGTTACAAATGCTTCTGCAACAGAAGAAAACGGTAATGGTGACTTAAGCAACAACTATATAAAAGAAAATTTTTAAATATGTGTAAACTACACTGCAACGCATGTACACATCGGCAAGCACGTGCGTGCAAAAATACAAATACACCGCGAAGTCATAAGAAAACAGTAGTACTAGATTTCGCACATACACTCCATACACATTTACCTGTGGATCGCAATTTTCCAGTTTTTATATTTTATTTAAAATTATTAATTTTAAATAAAATCGCTAGAAATCTAGCTTCTTAAATAACAATCCATGGTTACCGGATGGTAGGAAGAAATTGCACATGTAGACCTATATTATTAGTACGCTGTACACTGAAACAACATGCCCCATTAACTACACGTACTATTGGTAAGGAATAAGAAACGACATCAATTTTAAATTAAAAAAAACATTGATATAAAAGCCCTGGGGCAAAATTATATAAAATTTTGTATATGCCATAATTGACATACCTAGTTTTTCAGGTGATTCATCCGATGCCATCTTGTCCGCAAATTTGACCGCCAATTTGTCGTAGTGGATAGCTTCTTCTAGATCTTGTATTGCACTTTCTTGTCTGTTGTTTAAAGACTTACTGTGTTAAAAAAACCAAATGTTTTAAACGATTTATTGCCAATATAAATGCTATAAATAAACAAAAAAGTTCTAATTTTTTTATCAGACGAGGGGGAATTTTAATGACAAAATTCTGATTGATTAGTTTCTAGTGACGTCATAAACGTCTGATATACGGACTGTTGAGTCCGTGTGTTGTCAGTCTGTTCATAGACAGTTGACCAAAAATTGAAATGTCATAAAAACAACGTCGCAAACTTGTGTTGTACCTGGGTGCCATTATCAAGGATACAATAAAAAGACATCAGCTATTTTGTTTTACCCTGGGACTAAGCTAGCAAAACGTCGAAAAGGCACAATTTCTCCAAAAGTTATGCATTTTGTTTTTGTTATTTTCAGCATATTTTATCAAGCGTTTCAGAAATAAAATGAAAACCATATCATACTTTGCTTTGGAACGTGCAGGACTAATTAAAAGGTCTGATATATAGATCAAGTTCGAAAATTAGAAATATGTTGATATATGCAGGACGAGAACAGAAATCTGAACATGCGAAGAAACGTGACAATATGTTAAATACTATCGAAATATTTGTCTACATTCTTTATGTATACCGACAAAAATAACATGTTAAAAAAATGTTAAAGATGTTAATCGTATGTTACAATTTAATTGACAAGCGACGTTCTAAAGATATAGTTTCAGTATTTCAACTGTAAGATTAAAAACATAAATGGACAATCTCCATTTCTATCCTTGTACGCACTACTATATTGTTTTTATTTTATACTGAGAGAGAGAGAGAATGAGAGTGCAAGTGTTTTAGAGAATGTGTGTGTGATTCATAGGCCCAAAACATATAATATTGTATCTTGTTTGCTACTATAAAAGTTAGAAAATTAGCTTGATAAGTTTTTTTTTTTTTTTTTTTTACATAAATAGGTTTTCCTCAGATTCTACGCATGTTAAAAGTCTCAGGATTTAACTTATTATATTTGTTAAAGTGTTCTTTGATATTTGCTGCATCTTAACAATTTTGTGAGTTGATTATATGAAAATGATGGCAAATGTGTTATTATTTATTGAATAACAAAGTGACAAAATGGAAATAAGCTCAAATTAGTGCAGTTATGTCAGATTCAATACCTCATAGAGTCTCAGAATGGAGCAAATTGGACATTTAAAATTATTAATATTTCCCCCATCGTACATTATGTAACATTGCATCAAAATCGATTAAAACATTTGTGCAGTGCCACTACAAATGCTCTAAAAAGGAAAACTGTTTTACTTATTATTTTGTAACTTACAAGAATGATTGACATACGGCTCAAATTAGCAAACCAACGTGGTTGGTTTATTTTGCTTTCTTGTTATCTGGACATTTGACAACTTTGCTGCCTTGTTGATATGTGAAATACTATAACTAAGAGGGCTATAACTCAACTAAGGTCCTACTGGCTATTGAAGTTTGTAATCCTCTAACCTATATGGCACAGCGAACACTTTTTATATATTTTTGCATTCCTGAATAGTTCAAATGCACATTATCTCTACTATAAAGGCTTTGCGACTCTTTCCAGAAACCCCTTTGATGCCAAAAATACTGGGAGCTGGGCTTGGGTGAATGTTTTGAGGGTAAATTTGTTCGTATAACCTCATGATTGTAATAGCCATCATCTGTAAAACGAGCAGCAGGTGACCAAAATGATTTATCTTACACTTGGGAAACTAGCCAAATCTTCTGCAAATGTAACTATATCCTTATCTGTTTTTAAGGGGTCTGATTTTCTTTTTTATTCATTTTAATTACTTTTATTTATTTATTTATTTATTTATTTATTTATTTATTGACAGATCATTACCTATGATTGAAAGTAGACTACGTCTCGATGATATCTAGCTACCACATGCATTTCGCTTTTCAAAAACTTAGGTCCCTGACTAACTATACCTCCACCTATACCATGACAGGATCTCCTTCTGGCTCTCCTTGTTTCCAGAGATAATACAATTAAAGAATAAATGGCAAAACCACTGGTTATTGACTTGGTTGACATCTGATTTCAAATCAAAATCCTAACGCACAGATTCGCGTTTGGTGGAAACTGTGCGTTGATATTCTATTGTTCAGACGGAAAATGTAGACTTCGGTCTGATTTCTTGCTGTCGTTGCATTAACTTATAATTGAACAGCACCTGTATTGTAGAGCGAAGGCTATATTTACATACTACCGAAGACCTAAAAATAGATGTAGGCAAAGATGATTCACGTTTTTGTCTGCCGTGTTATATCTCCAATAATGATGTTTGGTGATTAAAGTGATTAATTATTTACTACTTTCATAATGAGAGATACAAACACATTTCAGGATGAACTCTCCGCTCCAAAATTATTATTATTATTATTATTATTATTATTATTATTATTATTATACGCACTATTTTGGGAGTTCTTTAAAACTGATCGACCAGCATAACGACGATTAATACCGTAAAAGACAGTGGCGCTTGGCAATTTCGAAATTAAAAGAAATGAATAATGTAAGGAGATCCAGAAGGAGATCCTGTCGTGGTATAGGTGGAGGTATAGTTAGTCAGGGACCTAATAAATTATTCATTCATTCATTCATTCATTCATTTATTTATTTAATTATTTATTTATTTATTTGGTGTGTGTGTGTGTCTGAGAGAGAGAAAGAGAGAGAGAGGGGTTTGGGTGATGAAAATCCAGATTCTATATATAGACTTATAAGCATAGCGGCTGTTTCACAATCAGGGGTACAAAATAGGTGTCACATTGAGAGAAAAATTAACTCCGATGCATTTGTTTAATTTTGTAACAGATAAAAGAATAACATCTTAACTATGTTATCAACAATTTTTAGAGCACAATATTAATTACTTTTTGTGCTACGCTCAAATTATCAGAACGCCCCTTAGACTATGATCTGGGGGTACGGACACTACAAATTCAAGTAACTGATGCTTTTGTAACTGAAATATATTGTTTACCAGTTATTTTTGCCAAAATTCTAAAAAATATCAAACTAAAGATATAACAGCAGTACTTTAAGCAAAAGGATACCAGTACATGTATTAATCAAAGAGTTTCTTAAGAGAAACACCACAGCACGTTTTTCAGTGGATGCTGGAGCTTGGTTGTGTGTCATTCAGTGTGACTTTCATTCACCAGACTTTAATTTTAACTTTTCTTTCTGTTGCTTGACCTTTTTTATTTATTCTTTTTTTTTCAGTCTTGATTCCTGTTTTTGGAGTCTTTTCTTCTTTTTCATCTCTCGTTAATTTGCACCTCTTGTTCTACTGTTTTCAGGATTGTTGGGTTTCTGCTTCTCCTTAACTCATTGTCAGTATGCCCTAATTTCTTCTCTTTACTTTAGTCTTTCTTGCTGGGCCAGCCTAGGATGATTCTTCATTTTTTTCTTCTCTTCTATGTTACGTGCATTCAACGTATAACGTCTTCCTTACGTGCTTCAGCAAGATTATCTTTACGGATATTAGCTCTTTGACGCCTTATTTTTTTCAAATTATTTTTTGCTGAATGTAAAATTTTCAGGATCCCTTTTTCTTTTCCTATTTGGCTTTTTGTTTATTGTCATCCATATTTGATACTTCATTCACTGAGAGTATAATAGATGCACTGTTAATTATGCATGTATTGAAGTGTTCCTACCGCCTCAAAATATATCATATACATTAATCCATAGAATATTAACCCATACACAGTTTATTATTTTGCAATAAGCTATATTTGGCAACATATTCAAACCAATATTGTTCATTCTGGATGCAAAGAGAAGCATCTTTACTGATATTATTTCTTTGCAAAATCTCTTGCCTGACTCTAATCGCTTTATCGAATATATATTTATACAATGTTTTTTCTAAACATCACAAGACATGAATGCATTTTATATAGTCTAAAACAATATTTTGTACCATATCTTGATGTTTTATCATCATTGATAAGTAGCCAGTTATCCAATGGTTAATGTATAACTTGGGGGTACGGACACTGCAGTGGGGGTACGGACACTACATTTGGCACCAAATTTTTGCATTTCTTTTCATAATAAGGGGTTATGTGCCATTTTCTTCCTGCAAAATAAATTTCAATGTAGACATTATAGAATAATAAAATCAGACAGAATATGCTGTGATTCCTAAATAAAACAGATGGTGGGGGGGGGGTACGGACACTACAGAAAGTAGGAGACATCAAGGGGCTCATGATTATAAATACCATAGCATTAATAATAATGGTTACATATGCACAACTCCTTTATTATGTTTAAGTCATGACATGGTAAATTCATCTTATTATCACGTAGGTGATTTCAAAGTAATATTTGGCCTTATAAAATATGTTTTTCATTGCATTAACAAAAATAAGTGAAATGTGTATCAAAGCCCGTTTCTGCAAAATGGTTAAAATATTTCTTTTTCTCAGAGCATATCTTTGGATGAACCTGCTAGAAGAGAAGACATATGTTGTGGGAATTATATACCAATATCATATTCACCATAAATCACTGACATAAAGAGCTAGTGCATCATTTTTATGACCTTAATTGCAAATGATCCACCGTAACAGCTAAAAATAGGTACTTTTTGAACACGTAATTGGCTATATTTTTGTAAATTGTAATCCGATTATTATAATTCTTTTTTTATTTTGCTCCTATGAACAGTGTCTTTGATATTAGTCTATCAACAATCTCCAATCATAAATTGTTAATTTATCAGACACTTGTAACATTAACCACATTTAATTGTTCACCCTGATTGTGAAACAGCCGAAAAGGTTGCATTTGCCATGCGATGTCCGTATATTGCTCCTTTCCTTGCCTTCGAAGACAGGTGGTGGCTGTGCGAAATAATATGGACTCGTGGCCACGGTAGCTTCTACAATTAGTCAAGGTGATCATTACAAACTTCTGACAAAAGTTTAAATAGAGCGTAGGCCGTGGCAATATCGTAGATGACATTGTTAGGTGGACCTGCGGTGTTCGTGATAATGGTTGAACCTGTTGTTGGTCTCTCTCTCTCTCTCCACCTTTGATGTTATATGAGGATAAACAGTAGTGAAGGTGTTTTTGTTTTCAATATTGTATGAATTTGAAGTTGTATGTCTCCTAATTCATAATACTCTATTTTCCCAATATCTATTGTTCTAGTTAACTTTTAACAATACTTCCAGAAGTGTTTTGAACTTTATATCTTTTTCGTGCCCTAATTGTAAAAATTAACAACTGACATTGTTTAAATTTTGTTAATGATTTTCTATACAGTTAATCATTCACTTTACATAAATATTAATCTTTAATCCCATTGTGCCCATATCACGCTGACCTACATGTAGATACCTCCCCTGGTCCTAAATAATTTTCACTTCATGAAAGGTGGACTGGGTTTTTGTATCTAAATCATTTTCAAACATAACCTGCACAAATCATACATTTTAGAAAGACGATAAATCAGAATAATGAAAATGACTTCAATGTACTTCAATGTACAGTCATTTAAATACAAGCCTTCTTAAGCTCTTTGGACTTTACACGAAGTACATGTATTATAAGCAGTTACGGACTAGTAACAAAAGACAATTACCAGGCCTACCCAACTACCAGACTCGGCACATAAGGATCCTGAATTAACCGGTATATCGGACCACACTACCCGTTTTCAAGGTGTGTGTCAGATCGCATTTAGGAGTATCATACCCCAGAACAAATTTTGTAGGACGACTGCGGGTTCATCCGCGCTCGGCTGAACAACCTTAAACTGTACTCTTACTTTAGAGTAGCCTACTCTAGCTATTTCATTGTCTCTATGGGGGTATATGGGGACTTTAAAATTTACGACATTCGGTTTGAATGTTTTAACCACTTTTGACAGGGATTTTTTGCATTGTATTAGAATGATGTAACAGTCTAAGGTTCATCTAAGTGGCTTTCAAATTTATGCTCCCGATTTTAAAATCATATAGCGATTTTACGACAATCGTTTACTATCCAATCAAGGTGACAGCCGAGCGTGGGCTCATCCTGTCGGTGTTCTGACTGATACTCCGAAATGCGATCTGACAGGATCCTTATGTGCCGAGTCTGGTAGTTGGGTAGGCCTCATTACGTGAAGTTAGAGAGTTTTAAGTTTCGTCATCTTACGGATGTATCTCACGTGATAATGCACGATTGACCCCAAAGTCACGAAGATGAAAGATGCCTATAAGTGTAACACCCGCCCACAATATTATAGGTTTAAAGTTCTTCCAAGTTCCAAAACTGTATGAAGGACGGGTTATATCCATCTAGTGAAACAAGTGTTTCCAGTGATAAAGCAATTCAGAATGAATGGCAAAATCACTGGTTATTAACTTGGATGACATCTGATTTCAAATCAAAATACTTACCCACAAACTGACTTTTGGTGGAAACCTTGCGTCGGTCCTTCGATACCCTAGACCTCGCTATGATTTCTCGCTGTCGTCGCATTGAACAGCACCTGTATTGTAGAGCGAGGGCTATATTTATATACTGCCGAAGACCTAAAAATAGATGTAGGCAAAGGTGGTCCGCGTTTTTATCTACTGTGTTATATCTCCATTAATGATGTTTGTTGATAAAACTGATAAATCATTTACTTTTTTCATATTTGAGAGACGTAAACACATTTCAGGATTAACTCTTCTTTCCAATATTAACATCATTATTATTATTATAAGCACTATTGGTGATTTCTTTAACTGATCGACAAGCATAACGACGATAAATACCGAAAAAGACAGTGGCGCTTGACATGTTGGAATATTGGACGATAACGTTGCGAGGTGCGATGGTGTTTTCTGTTACATCGTTTCTGAGACGTCGCCCTAAGTAAATAGATAAATGGGTAGAGCGGGTAACGTGAATTATATGTGAATGTAGTTAGGATTCGCTCGACTGTTTTTCAGCCCATGGAAAAAACCAGCGGTGCTAATACATGTATGTTTGACTATTTTAATCTAGCGTGACACTGTTAATTGAAAGATCAAGAAAATAAAGTTCCCTCTATTTGTGCTAAAGTATTAGACCCCATTTCCAGAGATTAGATCGATCTACTTTAGATCGACCTAACTCCCTGGGGGTTCACGCTTAATAGCTGTCAGCCAAGCGGACACGAAAGTTAATTACCCCCTTACAGCTTGTAGTAGGCGGGACGGACATCTGACAGTAATCTAGTGAGACTCCCCGCGGGGATAGATCGATCTAAAAGCTCTGGGAATACAGCCTTGGACTGGGTGGTTGAAAAAGTGAGGGGGGTAAGTCTGCACGTATGACCTTATTGAATAAATACCAGTATGTTTATACAGTTGTACTGCAATTTGATTCTCATTTTTGCAGTTTAGCTGCAGAGTCAATCATACCCACAGAAGTCCAACGACAATACCATCATATTCAGAAATTATAAACATATTTTATAGCTTTTATGATTTGATAATTTCCATATATATATCAGGCCTACCCAACTACCAGACTCGGCACCGAATGATCCAGAATTCACCGGTAGATCAGACTACACTACCCGTTTTCAAGGTGTGTGTCAGATCGCATTACACAGTATCAGACGCGACACTG
>NW_019774536.1:0-70975 GCF_001039355.2 Lingula anatina
AAAAAATTAAAAGAAAATGTAAAATAAACGGCGACGACGGCGACGACAGACGCAGATGATGGCTATATGTACAGACACATCTGTGTCTGTACATAAAAACAGTTTTCCACTTATCGTGTTATCAGTAAAAGTGCACGGCGACGATGACGACGACGACGACAGACGCAGATGATGGCTATATGTACAGACACATCTGTGTCTGTACATAAAAATAAAGTAGCCAGCTCTCTACCAGTACTGAGTACATATAGCATATGCCAATTTACACTATACACTTTACATTCAAATATAAGGTGTGTAATAGATTCTACCACATCCAAACAGAAATAACAAATTTCAAAGAGAGACAACACCTAGCTTATACTTACTCATGCAGCAGATGTGTAGTTATATACAGCAGTACACTCCTGGATTGTTTCAAGGCATACCCAAACATATCCTTTTCTCTCAATCCATGTAGAGGGCCACTTTCAATCAACATACAAGTCATCCCTTGTCCTGCTAAATCTGGTAAAAATGTAAAATATATGTTATATATTCAACTCCAGAAACACATGCATTTCACTGAAATTTACTTAATATATCCAATTTAAATTAACTGACAATGTAATACCTATATATCATTTATCTATAGAGGGTGCTTCTTATTTACTGGTACACATAAGTAACTTACATTCAACAAAATGACCTGCCCCCAACATCTATGTGATTGGGAAATAATTTTTATACTATAACTTTACATGTTACATGTTGAATGGCCATAAAACATTTCTTAGTTCAAAGTATTAAACTGAGTTTTACTCATTTCCACAAACCTTGAGATAGTTGTTCTACCTCTATTTCATCTCTTCTATCATAAAAAATGAAAACATTATATTCTATATCTTCCCCTGGAAATGACCAAGTTATTTACTTATTACATTCATCTTATACACATTTTGATTCGCAGATGTAGCCAAGATCTCATTTGCTCTCAGAAGGTGATTACAGAAGTCAACTGTGTCTAATTATTATGCCAGTTCCAATTCAAGATTCAAAAGACACCACAAAACAAGCTTAGTTTGACTTTTAAATCACAAAGTATTCAGAATATTTGAGTTATTAATTACTAGGCAGATATACCCACGGTAGCTTTAAAATATTTTTTTATCTCCTTCATAATATTTTATGGTGGAGCATCCCACCTCTTCAAANTTTGCTCTCAGAAGGTGATTACAGAAGTCAACTGTGTCTAATTATTATGCCAGTTCCAATTCAAGATTCAAAAGACACCACAAAACAAGCTTAGTTTGACTTTTAAATCACAAAGTATTCAGAATATTTGAGTTATTAATTACTAGGCAGATATACCCACGGTAGCTTTAAAATATTTTTTTATCTCCTTCATAATATTTTATGGTGGAGCATCCCACCTCTTCAAACAGCAACTTCGCTTGTTGTGTTTGCATCTGGTGGTATAACAAATTTTGAAAAAAAAAACTGGTCAATATATCAGTGATATCAAACTATCAAACTCAGGGTGAAAAGTAAATGTATGGTTAGCTGACAGAGACAGTTACTGTAATAAACAGTATTTTTAATACGCAGGGATATTACCTTTGATCCTCATTGACAAATGTTTCAAAAATCCTTCCTCTCTGCTATCTATGGGTATCAAATGTCTCAAGGACAAAGGTAATTTTCTCTGTTCTTCACTGGTGATGTCTCCATATACAGGGATGACTTGCTTTTGCTGTGACATAGCTGCATGCATTATCCCTTTTGTTTCCATCTTCAACGAAAAACTAAGATAAAGAACAGTAATTTATGTGAATTTTGGTATAGTAAAAGATTTGTGAGAGAAGGGGACTTTTTTCAGAATTCATAGACAAACTTAAAGAATTAACACAGAAAAAATAGTTTCCAGACTCAACTCATAACTTAAATAATAAACCAAAATTTATGTGAATTTTGTCATATGATATTAAAGGATGCGTGAGAGAGAGAGACTTTGTTTCAAAATTCAATAACAAAAGCAAAGAACAGACACACAAAAACAGATACAATCAAAGTATACAGAAGATTCCAAGAATACACTTACAACTTACCACATACTACAAATAATACATAAACAGATTTTTTTCTGGAGATAGCATAAGTTTCTTTCAAAAAGCATTCTTATTCTGCAAAAAATTGGCTTGATCCCCTTTTAAATCATGAGTAAACAATAATTTCACAACTATAATTATTGGATTAATTTGTTTGTTCTTAACTGTCATTTCTAACAACCATAACACTGTTGTTAATGAAATGTCAAGTTATGCATTACTTAAATTAAAAATAAAGTAACCAGGTCTCTACCAGTACATCTCCCTGCAGGCATAGTTGCGTTGGATCAATGTTGAAAACAGGTTGATACGTTGAATTGCCGTTGATCTACCTAAATTCAAAGTTAAATCAACGTTGATCCAGCCACGTTGACTCAACCTTGTATTTTGGTCAATGGCACAACCTTGCAGTTATGGATTGTAATTTAAAATATTAATTATTAAAAACGTGATACTTTGTTTATCAATACTGTAACTAAATTTATCAAAATAATAACAAAATGGTTTTGAAGTAAAAGTGACAATTGTTTTGTGTCTTTAAGGGGCCCGCACACGGTGAGCATTTGGCGCGCGCCACTTGCGCTGCGCTGTTTTCTCATCATGTGCGGGGGTATTTTGGTGAGATTTTTGCCTCTCGCGCGGCTGAGCAAAATTTCTCACGTGTTTGATTTTTTTGGTCTCTTGAGGCAAATGTCTCAGCGTGTGCGGGGTGCAAGCGCCAATTGCTCACGCCATGCCAACAATGCGCATGTGCCGGTAGCCGGAAACAAAGAAAAATGGCAGCCCCCAGCGAAGTAAACAAAAATGTACGCAGTTATAGTTAGTCTGATTGATTAACGTGGTCACCATTTGCTATTACTTTCAGAAAAAAAATAAATATGTAATGTTTTCTTAATTACACGATCCCACAGTTCGCGCATCGTTTGCGGGGAGCTGAGGAGCGCGAGCATCTGGCGCAGTGCAAGTGGCGCGCGCCGAATGCTCACCGTGTGCGGGCCCCTTTAGTTAACTAGTGAATTTTCTTAACTTGTTATTCAGAAATACATTCCAATAAACTGAATTGCTTGCAAGGTCAGCTAACACCAGGATGAATAGGTTGCTATAAACAGTTCTTAGTAACCTGTTATAGATAGACAGGTTGAGGTGACTGTGACCTTGTTATATATATATATATATATATATATATATATATATATATATATATATAAGATCTATATATATTAATCTAAACCTTGGAAATTTTAACTTAAAGGCCATACATTTATACCCTACATATATTTAGCCATCAAACATGTCCTACTGCTAAACACATCCAGGCAAATTTCCTGGGTGGGGTTGATATAACATTGTTTTCTGACGTTGATACAACGTTGTTATCTGAGGTTGACACAACTTTCAAATCCAACGTTTATTCAATGTCTTTTCAATGTTATGGTTCAACGTTGTTTCAACGTTAAAACAACATAATTTGCCCACTGGGTATAGCATATGCCAATTTACACTACATACAAATATAAGGTGTGTAATAGATTCTACCACATCCAGACAGAAATAACAAATTTCAAAGAGAGACAACACCTAGCTTATACTTACTCTTGCAGGTAATGTGTAGTTATATACAGCAGTATTCTCCTGGATTGTTTCAAGACATAATCAAACATATCCCTTGCTCTTATTCCATGTAGAGAGTCAATTTCAATCAAAACACAAGTCATCCCTTGTCCTGCTAAATCTGGTAAAAATGTAAAATATATGTTATATATTCAACTCCAGAAACACATGCATTTCACTGAAATTTACTTAATATATCCAATTTAAATTAACTGACAATGTAATACCTATATATCATTTATCTATAGAGGGTGCTTCTTATTAACTGATACACATAAGTAACTTACATTCAACAAAATGACCTGCCCCCAACATCTATGTGATTGGGAAATAATTTTTATACTATAACTTTACATGTAACATGTTGAATGGCCATAAAACATTTCTTAGTTCAAAGTATTAAACTGAGTTTTACTCATTTCCACAAACCTTGAGATAGTTGTTCTACTTCCATTTCGTCTCTTTTGTCATAAAAAATGGACACATCATTTTCTTCCCCTGGAAATACACATTGTCAAGTTATTTACTTATTATACTCATCTTGCACACACTTTGATTGACAGATGTAGCCAAGATCACATTTGCTCTCAGCAGATAATCACTAAAGTCCACCATGTCTAAATTATGCCAGTTCCAATTCATTCACACATAAGATATCACTACATAAAAACAAGCAGAGTTTGACTTTTAAATCACAAAATATTCAAAATATTTTAGTGGTTAATTACAAGGCAGACATTCCCATAGTTTTATAATGTTTTATTTATCTCCTCAATAGTATATTTTCTGGTGGAGCATCCCACCCTTTCAAACAGCAACTTTGCCTGTAGTGTTTGCATTTGGTGGTACAATCAATGTGAAAAAAACTAGTCAACATATCAGTGATATCAAACTATCAAACTCAGGGTGACAAGTAAATGTATGGTAAGCTGACAGAGACAGTTACTGCAATAAANTAACCACTATGTATTTCATAAACTTCATATGAAAGTTATAATGTGAAATGATCCCACCTACAGGGCAGTGAATAACGGACTGTTAGACACCTACCAACTGAAATCCCTGGATGCTGTCCTGGAAGCTCCTATAGAAGAAGCTGCTTTAGTGAAAACCAAGCAGGGGAAAATTAAACTTGTTTTTTCTGCTGGAGATATGGATGAAAATCTGTTTGATAACTTTGCTATGAGAGATGATTACGATGTGGTGATAAGGTGCACTGGTTGGAAATTTGATGATGAGGTGTTTCATAAGTAAGTGTTTAAGATATGACTTTGTTAGAGATGTAAAATGAAATGATATTTATTATCAATTATATGTCTTTAGTAATATGACATCTTTCAAACATCAGTTTTAAAAATAAAACCTAAGTTTAAGATCCCACATGCTGGATTTTATTTGTTAGAGATTATTGGTATGGTTGATTTTGGGTGGAAGAAATTAAGGGTGAAAAAAGAAAAAACTAGCACTTATTTTAACACCATGCATGGCATTATAAAAAAGATGAAAATGATATGGAGCATTAAGGGAGAATATGGAAAGCTCAATGAATTTTTTTTTGTCCCTATATCTTTCTAAATGTTATGTTGCCTAAAGAATTCAGCTATGACAGAATAAAATGTGCTTATCTTGTGCTGTAGTATTGACAAAATGAAACTATAGATAAAATTGTATAATAATATCTTTATGTTCTCAAAGTTCCACTAAACCTGAAAGAGGTCAAGGACGGCGTAAGAAATTTCCAAAAACTCTCCCAACTTATGAGTCCACCAACATCCCTGGTCTGTTTTTTGCTGGCACCAACTCTCACTCCGTGGACTTCAGGAAGTCAGCTGGAGGCTTTATACATGGATTCAGATACACAGGTGAGAGAAAAGACCTACTGTACAGATTGCAATTTTAAAGGAGATGTGCATATTCAGCAGACCCTTTATCAAATTCTGATTTAGAAGGGATCTTTTCACCCAAAAAGGGCAGTTCATTTGAATCCCTTGAACCTTCCAGCATTTGCACCTTTGATGATAAACATTTTTTGTTTTTTTTTATTCTGTAGATAATCACCACCATCACTACAATATAATATTCATGTTAATGTTCTAATTGACTAGCTACAGTATGGGTTTATTTTCCAGCAAGGACACTGTACAATTATCTAGAGCACCGCAACCATGGTGTTGAGTGGCCGTCTATAAAAGCACCCATCACAGAACTTTTGGATAGGATACTGAAGAGGATTAATGAAGCCTCTGGAATATATCAAATGTTTCAAGTTCTGGGAGATGTTATACTGTTAAAAAAGTATGTGATTGTCAAGTATGAATTTGATATTATGCTCATATCATTTTGTGTGTAATCATTGTGATATGGTTGCTTTCTACATTAATTTTACATGTTATTTTCCATACAGTGTGTTCAGATATCTTTTATTGAGACTGATTCAAATTTTTACAAGATGAGTAATGTGTTCACTTTTCTTTTTTTGGGGGGGGGGAGGGGGTGTAAGTACCAATAGGTATGAGCAGCTAACTTTTTTCCTTTTCAGTAATGGCAGAGAATTTGAATACTTGGAAGAGTTTCCAATCATGTCCCTTCCAAAATTTCATGAAATAACTGGCAAAACAGCAGAGAAGATAATTGTTGTAGTTTTGGAGTATGGTGCTAACTTCTCCGGTCCTGGTAATGATGTGTTCAGGTTGAACAGAGCTACAGGAGAGCCCTCTGATGCACATCAGTCCAACTTTCTTCATCCTGTGTTTTATTATTATGAAACTTTACCCACAGGTTTGTATTTCAAGTACTTTCAATCTTTTGTTTGAACCATATTTATCATTACCACTGTTGTGAAAGTTTTATATCATTGCACTAAAGGGTTTCTGTAAAACCTCATGCTTTTGATTTCCAACAGATGTTGGTGGTCCCAAAGCATATTTTTGTGCGTCAGTCAAGATTTTGCCTGAAAACTGTCAACTTTGAGTGAAATCAGTAGCAAGATGTGTACTCGAACCTAAAGTCATTATGTGTCCCTTTTCATATGGAGCCCCATCCTTATACAACACAGCCTGTATTGGTATACACTGAAAGATTGGTAACTTAATAGTCTGGCTGTAAAGTAAGAGAGTCACCTAACTGGACCCCTTGCAAAGCCAACTTCTGCTCAAACAGCAGGAAACATTGTGAAAGCAAGTATAAACCCCTGCAGTATAATTACATATACAGATCTCTCACAGTGTACCAGTCAGGCTGTATTGATAGAGAATACCACTTTGTGTGAAAAGGGTTTTAGTTTCAAGGGATTCCAATGCAACTTATTTAGATCCCCATGAATTTAAGATATCCCTGTGTATGTTTGTATAGGCGTCTTGCATTGCCTTGGAAAACATCCCTTTTCAGATGTTTTTTGCCCACTTTTACTTCACTTGGTGGTTTTTTTTAAATAGAAATAAAACTACATGAAACATCAACTCTCAATTACATATTTTAAAAACTATTTCAGAAAAAGATATGAAGAAAAAGGGAAGTAAGACATTGCCAAAACCTGTTCATTTACACCATATTGTTGAGGATTTTCTAACCACATGGGATGCACCCCTCAGCCACATTCTGCCATTGCGACAGTTCTTAGAAAGATGTATTGGTACTGACATGAGGAAGTACTTTGCCAGTTCTTGTTTCACTCTGGCCATGACACATCAGACATTACCATTGATGTGCCAGGAGAAATATATGCAAGGTCAAGGTCTTGTTGGAACTGAGGCTCTCTTGCTCAGAGCACGCATAGCATCATTGTTATAACAGCTGGAATATGATCTGGAAAAAAGGGCATAATTTTTGCTGTAGGCAAATAACTGAAGAATTTACAAGTAAAATATTTTTCTAAAAATTGATCTTACATTGGTAAAAATTATTATATTTTTCATTTTCATAAGACCCGGTCTCACTGGCATTTAGGATGAATTTCGCATGAATTGCGAACAAAATTGGTTGATATTCGCTAAACATCTGCAATATTCGTGATACATGCTTGTATCATTCGGTCAGCATCTGCATATGTCCACAATTATCCGCAGAGACACTTTTTCTGTTCCCTAGATATTTGAGCTGCCGAAAATTTCTGTTGCATATGATTTGTGAACATCTGCAAGGACATCTGCTTTTATTTGTGACACACAAACAATAATTTATTAATTTGTTTGTAATTCATACTGTTCTTATCAGCACACTATTGTGGAAAATGTATCATTTTTGGTCAATTCTGTTTTGGATGACAATGAAGGCCCAAATCCCAAGAAAATTTGTAACCTCAATTCATCCAACCTCAATTCATCTTTTCGTCTGTGTGACCAGGCCTATATAGCAGATAGACTTATTAACTTGTGTTTGGGAAACTGTACATTTGGTACCAAAAGCCCATCATTTTAATTTTTGTTAATTCCCACACTTGGAACTAGCAGTATGCCTGTTCCTAAATGTAAATGAAAATAAAAAAAATACCAAAGATAAGTTAAAATATAGAAATGTATCATTCAAAGGATTCCTAAATGGAATCTTTATGCAATTTTTTGTTCTGTGTTTTGTATTTTTCTTTGTGCAGCTGAGGTTTCTTTACTTTAGACAGAGCTTTGTCAGGGCCAGCTTGTGAATTCTACACAGATAGTTTTGAAAATGGTATAAATAAGAAATTTTGTTTGAGCTTTTCCTTTAAAGGCCAACAATGAGCAGACCTTTATAGACAATTAATGTAATATTACTGGAAATTTTCAATGTCTACAATTGTTCACAGAATTACAATCCATGTATTCTTTTTTGAGTTTTTGATTCTCTCTCCAAATAGAGATTATATATATATATATATATATATATATATATATATATATATTTATATATATATTTATTTATTTATTTATTGTTGCTTTAAAAAGGTCTAACATGCATTGTTTATATTAAGATGAAACCCATTAATAATAACAATTTGACTTTTCCAAAGAATTAGTAATGCTGTTAAGGTAATTCAAATTTGGACAGCTATTTTAATTACATATTGTAAGTTTATTTTGATTAAGGCTTATTGTACTATAAGCATTTTTATGATAAATATACAGAAAGATGCTGCGGATAGTTGAACAGAAATGGTTGTGCAGCTCTGTGAAGTTTGACTCATCTGTCTCTTTTTGTGCAATGAGATCAATGTGATAAAAGAAAGCTCTATTTTTATATGCAGCTAAAAGAAGAGACGATTCTGCTTGGAAGGAAAAAAACACCAAAAAAATTGCCTTTGGCTTGGCATTTAGTATATATGCTGATAACATTGTTTATATTTCATAGCAGTCTACATGCATGATTTTTGTAAAGGTTGTTAAACTATCAATATGTATTTAAAAGTTAGATTGCAGAATCCAATGATGTATTGTGAAGAGGTTTTAGAAGGATTCTGCTGCTACTACACAGTGGTTCATATATTTTTTCTTTTATTATGTATGAACTTATTTGTGGCACTATGATCATGTTTGTGTGCATAAACATGCACATGCATACACACACACACACACACACACACACACACTTGTCAAAGCCAATCCAGTATTCAGATGAAAACTACTTTAATATTTTACTCAGTACTTGTATTTTTTATACAAGTACAAAAGTAAAACCAATTTCATGATATTCAGTACATCTATCATTTTATTCAGATGAGGTGATTGATTGATTTAAATCTTATTATAATTAGAAATAGTGGTTAAGGTTGGTGAACTTGATGACTGTTTAAGGTTATTTATTCAGAGAGAACCCTTAAATAATGCATAATAGGCAAGGTGAAAACCTTTCCTAATAATGATTTTGAATAGCACCGATCGTGTCTTTTGTGCTGGATGTGCTAGTTGGGGATAAAGCAGATGGAGCACCACCACCATCTAGTGTTTCCTCTACCACAATGTTCTTGGCACAACCGACACGTCGTAATAAACGTTATCTGGATAACACTGCCACACCTTAGAAATCTGAGAGCGTACACAGCATCATGTTCGATAAGATCGTAATACAAACTGAATGTTTACTGCATCTTTTTATTACCTGATCAGTAGTTAAGTATAAAATAAAAACTGACACGCTATTAAGTGACACTGGCAGCTATATCTTTCATTCGAAATAAAATATTGTTTTGCTGTTTCACTCAATTGTGGTTATGCTGGCACATCAAGACAGACAAGAACTGGTAAAACAGTGCATTCTATGTTAGCTGCGAACTATTGAGTCTAAGGAATAATGAATCTTCAGATTAATGGACCTTGACTACTGAACCACCTTTGTTTTTCAATAGAAAGATTTATGGCAAAATTGTGTCCATTTGCACAAAAAAAAAAAAAAAATGTTCAAAACTAAAAGAAGTGAAAGTATGCTCTAGCATGAAGTTGATCGGGGATGGATTTCTGCAAGTGTGTTCCGGAAGCCGGTCTGTTTTTTTTTTTTCTTCCATTCTAAGTCTGCGTTGTGAAATTGATAATCTTAATATCTCCTGGGACCCTGGGCCTGCCCTCAGCTGTCACTAAAGCTCATTTTGCACCTGACCGTCTTCCAAACTACTAACTGCTTCGGCCGTATGACTTGGTCCAATGGCTGACACGCTTCCATCTCTGTCGTTTGTCTTTGACGTATCTCTTGGAAGGTTTCCAACTGCCTTTAATTAAAAAAGATTGGCATTTAAAACTAGACCAGGTATCTGACCAGAGAGGCTACAGTTATTAGCCTCTTACGCAACGCTGCACCGCCTTTATAATGATACCTCAAAAGGAGGTGTACCTTGATATCTTGTGAGCGTTCAGCGAGATCTTATATTAAATCTTTGAGGCAACATTACACAGGTGGTTTTATTTGTGTGATTAAAAATATGTCTGTTATGTTCAATGGGTTTACTGACGCTTTCGAATTTTTTTTCTTAAATGGGCACACAGTTCGTCAATTACTATATTTATATTGAAACGAATAGGATGTTTTAATATAGAAAATGAGAATTACACCAACAAGTGTATTTTAAAGTGAAACTGCAAAGACGCGGAGGGAGGTGGATTACAAGTGTAACATATCTTTGAAGTAATTTTCAATGCCAACATCTGAGCCACATCCCAAATGCAAATTAAATTGAAGATCTTTAATGACTGTTCATCCTTCCGGTCCACTTTGCTACAGTCCTGATTTGAACTACCACTTTTGCAGAGCTCACGTATCATTTTCTGGTGGTCAGCTTTTGAAAGAAAGAAGTTAAAATTGCAGGCATACAATGTGCAGAATTGAATATCCCCATTATCACCAAGGCATGCCCTGTCCAAAACCACTGAGAAAATTACTGTCTATAAACCCGTTTTTCGAGTTTTGAATTTCTCATTTTTTACCATCACGAGAAAAATCCCCTAGTCCCAATTTTCGTTACGAGAGTTACTCAAAAACTAGAAAACAGAACTAAAAAGGGTTTATGGATCGTAATTCTGTGGATAGGTTTTAGACATGGTAAACTTTTGTGATTAAGAAAAGAGGTCCAAATTTTCAACAAAATTAAATGTTCAGCCATAACAATGTGTGCCTTAAGCTAAGAGGTTTCTGAATGGATCTAATTTTAAGCAGTGGGCCTATAAATGAGAGGAAACCTCAATTAAGTAATGTCCGTAAGGTATCATCATTGTCGGCGAGCCTGTGTTCGCAAGTTTGACTTATGTGCGACCCCACTGTGTTTTGAGAATAACCCCGCCCAATATTGTTCATATGCAAACCAGTGAGTGACAACGTACACGTATATATAAGGGTCCGCGTTTAACCGGTTATCATTACTAACACGGGAAACCTTTCGAGCCGTTGACAAGTAAGTAGACGCATTAACATTAAAAGGTAAGAGAATTACATCTGAAAGAATAACGTTTATTGAAGAACCACTATTGTGTATTTTGCTAGTACAGTACTAGTACACGAAGAGAAACAAGATTTGGTCTGAAACGCAAAATGTTTACTCTTTAATTATTTCATAATTAAATAAAGCTAGTTTTTTTAATCATAGATCGAATATACTTCAATAACTTTTTTTTATTTTTTCTCTATCCAACAATAAAGAAGTAGAGAAGATGTCAACAAACATCCCAGGGTTTCTCTCCAAGTGTGTGCTGTTAGTTTTGCTGTGCCTTGTGTCTGGGTCCAGTCAAAACTACCATGAGTACTGTATTGTAGGAGCTGGGCCTGGTGGTCTACAACTTGGATATTTCCTCCAGACCAGCAACAGAGATTATGTCATCTTTGAAAGAAATAATGTATCAGGTAAATTATGTAAAACGATGTATCTTATAGTGGATTTTTATTATTGTGGATTCCTACTGTTTTCCCGTATCATTTGCGTTCGTGGTGCTTTATTTTTTATGGGTATTTTAGACCCCATTCCCATAGACGCCAACGGTCTGCTTAGATCAACCAAAATCTGACTCTGCAGAGACTCTCGCTGAATGTAATCAGCTTAACTGAATGACTCACATCCAATTATTTCTAACGTACCCGTACATTAAGCAGTTTTTTTATGTATTTTACTTAACGCCAGGAGACTGATTGCAGTCTGTGAGAGTCTCTGCAGAGTTGGATCTGTCAACGATGACCAATGGTCTCTATAGGAATGGGGCATTATACTCGATTTTCGTGCCAAGCTGAGTTTTCCTAGAGAAAAAAGTAATTTTCTACTATTCACAAACTGTTGCTCGACCCGTATATCCACTTGAATTGGATATTTTGTACCATTTTTAACGAAAAAAAAAAACAGTTCTTATAATCTTGGACTAATAAAAAGTTTTTTTCACGCAACGTCGAACCTTCTAGTTCATGTTTAAAAGCTTTAGTTTTCTCTTCAAAATACATGTAAGAAGCAATGTGGGAGCATTTCAGCGGGGAATTGTGAAAATAAGTGAATGTTTTAGACATTCATTATTATTATCATTATTGCTGTGTTTTCTCTACCAAATACCAGATGAATGTGTGCAAAAAAAAAAAAAAAAAAAAAAAAAAAAAAAATCGCTGCACAGAACAGAGATGTGCACAGAATTAGCCATAGAAATAAATGTAGGCCTAAATATCAAGCGAAAAATCTTGTTAGTGGTCCTGGTAGAGTGTAATCGCGGTGACCGCCTATTTTGTTTCTGATTACTGTGTTTAAATGGGCATGTCTTTTCATACGTATAGGAGTTATTATGTCACCTGACCCTGGTCCGTTACCGTGACTACCATTACCGCTTGCTATTCATCATCAGCTGTGACCAGCGGTCCCCATTGTTATTTAATTACACTGTTTGTCTGCTACAAGGTCCAGGGGTTACATTGATGATAAACGTTTTGATACATGTATGTGTATATGTATACACCAGGAGAAATATGAGGACATAATTTCTCGGCAGATTTCTGATATTGTATATTTTTGACAAGTCTGAAGGGATGGTGAGGCGTATCCATTACGACAAACAGAGTATAATTCGAAAAGTTATGAAACACTCGGTTTCAGTTTGCACTTATGATGCTGCTTATAAAACCACATTGGAATGGTACTTACGTCCTTTGGTCCTTTATCAGTTTTCTATGATAGCGAATCCTTTAGAGGTCATTCATTTTTATCATCATTTTCCCATGTCTACAAAGAGTACATCCCTCCTTTCAATGAATATAAGGTGAAAAGCGAAAAATGGTGACCTTTGACAGCAATTTGGATAATCATTTATTATTATTATAATTTTCAAAAACTTTCAGAAGGTCATACCCCCCCCCCCAGCAAACGGTTTGTAGACATGTGAAAATGATGTTAAGGATGGATGAATTTTTACCTCCGCCATGGAGGTTATGTTTTCACCCCTGTTTGTCTATTTGTTTGTTTGTTTGTCACCAACATATCTCAAAAAGTTATGGACCGGTTTTGATGAAATTTTCAGGAACTTTTCAGGAAGTGGGCCAAGGAAGAAATGATTAGTTTTTGGTGGTGATCCGGATCAATAATCAATAATAATAATAAAAAAATTGCTGTCCTCGCGGAGGTCTGCGCTCTCGGAGTGCTTTTCTAGTTTTGTTTTGACATGCATCTGAATGCAGTGTTTATAAAAACCACGTGTCGAATCCCGATTCCTTTTGCCTAACTTAAAGAAACACACAAAGTAAAGATGTTTACGGGACCCCTGAAATTAAAAAAACAAACAAACACTCACTCTGAGTAATCGGTTGTCATTCGTTTATACTTATTAGCGTTTAGTTTTTAAGTTAAGCATGCCTTTATTTTAAAACAGGTTCATTTTTTACGAAATATCCTCGGCACGACATGGTGATAAGCCTCAACAAAAGAAACACGGGGAGATCTAACAAGGAATATAACCTTCGCCACGACTGGAACTCGCTCATCAGCCACGACGAGAGCTTACAGGTGCGCCATTATTCCAAAGTGATGTTCCCACACAGAGAGGTGTTGGTAAAGTACTTGGATGACTATCAGAGGAAACTGGGAATCAATGTTCAGTATAATGTGGATGTCCACAATATCAGGAAACACAGTGACACGGGGTTGTTTTCTATGGAGGATCAGCGCGGGAATGCATACAGTTGCAAGTAAGTTAATACTCTCTCCTAATGTGTCATTTCCAACTTTATATCAGTTAAAAAGATTCCATGAATTTTAAGTTTGCGAAACAGTAAACCTTTAATCTGATGATCTTATTTACAAAGATGATGCTGAATTTCTTCATTATAAACTACTAGTAGTTGGGTAGTGCGTTGTTCAGAGATTTAGTAAGCGAATAGTGCATATGTGGACATAAAACATGAATGATCTTTTAGCAAAAAAATATATATATTGTTTAGAGTTATTTGAATACCACATCAATACCAAATTGCAGGAATTTGATCATGGCAACGGGTATGCAGAAAGCGAACGTCCCCAAGTTTCCAGGATATGAACTAGCAGTCGGCTACGAAGACGTGTCGGTGGATCCAGAAGATTTTGAAGGGAAGTCGGTTCTTATTCTTGGTGAGTACGGCCAAACAGTATTGTTCTAATTGCGCTTCTGCTTTTTAAAACTTGATGGCAGTGTAGGAAAAGAAGTAAGTTATTTGTTAAGAATTAAAAACGGTCTTCCAGCTTCAATTTTAATTCTTATTGTTACCTTTGTTGCTGTTATTAACTTTTTGTCACCAAATCACGCTCTCAGTGCAGGATTCGAACATTATTGCGGGTAACGGAGGTTATGATAAAACGATTTAAGTGAGAAGTAAATTTGATTGCAATATTACGAAAGGACACCGAAATCATGCAAATTAAATGATTAATTATCTTATTAAACAAGCTTTTAGTTCCGTAAAAAAAATGAAGTATCTTGATGATATCCCCATCTACATGATGAGTATTTAACTTTAGGTCGCGGCAATTCTGCCTTTGAAGTTGCTGAAAGGATCTATGGAGTAACGAATAATATTTTCATGTTGGGACGCTCACGAATTAGGTTGTCTTGGTCCACTCACTATGTTGGTGACCTCAGGTGAGGGTAATTTTTATTTTTTACATAAGATCCTTTTTAAAAACAGATTTTATCATTCCAATTTTGTCATCCACTTTTAACTAATTAGTTTTGAAATTGCCACTAAAATATAGCGCTCGTAATTTCAAGATTCATCATCATCATCATTCCTCTTCGTCCCGTGTGGGACATAAGCCCACCGATTCAAGATTGGACAACCAATTTCAAGATTGGACAACCATATTTTCTATTAACTTGAGTTATTAAATAATCAAAGGTATATACTACCCGTTTTCAAATTCTCTATGTCATATTTTTATGTCGAAATATTCTGCAAAGCTACTTACCTTTTCTATTCAGACCTTGAAACGACGAATCCCTCAAATATAGCTACCTGATGTTGGTATTTCCTTCTGAAATGTCGGGAATGAATCACAATTCTTTTTTAATTAAGTTATTCAAAGGTATTCAATAGCAGATTTTTGCGGCGAATACACTTTTCCTATTGAAAGTACAATTTTTTTCTGTTCTATTCCTGTTTCATTAAATAATTAAGATCTTCATAAATCATGATAAATTTAAATATAAAAGCTCAGGAGGAAACATCGACATCAGGTACGCTTTAGATGAGACTGTTCACATTTGTTTTCACATACTTTCTTGAATATTTTCGCCACACAATAATCATCTGTATACAGCAAAATATTTGCTATTTTTATAATAAATGCAACCTTTATAGTAACTAATTTAAATTGATTTTATTCAAGAAATCAAAGAAATCTATACACTGTTTGAACAATCCAAACAGCTTGTGTATTAGAGAGAGCAAATGTTCTGATTCATCTGATGGTGTGATTTGGATCGTTCCCTGTTGAATATATCATGAATATCGATAACAACGTTGGATCATCGCTGCATTACATAATAGTCCAGCATTAGATTTCTTATTTTCTCTTAGAGCTGTGAACAATGGACTGCTGGACACATATCAGTTGAAAGCTCTGGATGCCATAATTGAAGCTCCTGCAGAAGAAGTAAACCTTCTAAAACAACCAGACGGGAAAATTCGTCTTGAATTAAGAGATAAACTTACAGGATTCCAGAGTGATAACTTCATTCATAAAGGGGTTTTCGATACGGTGGTCCGATGTACTGGTTGGACTTTTGATAAAAGCCCTTTTCACAAGTAAGTTGTGATTAGTTTTAAACACGTAAATGTTATCACCGTATGAAGCCGTTTAGTGTTTTTCAAAGAAGCATATGAATTAAATATCTGAAATCATCTCAGCACTTAATGCTTTCTACGTTATATATATATATATATATATATATATATATATATATATATATATATATATATATATAATTCAACTCATCGAGTTCAAAACATAACATTGTCCAGTATCATGCCAACTACAATTTTGAGTCAATACTAGCCCTTTAAATGTAAAAACATATGTAGCTATATTGATGCATCAGTTGATGAAATAAAATTATAATGGAGCAGATGGCAAACACTCTTGTACAGTATATATGTGCACTCTTGTGAAAGGGTTGTAAAACTTTTTTTAAGTTCGACCATCCCAGAAATGGGAAGAGGGCGTAAGAAGAAGTATCCAAACACAGATAGCACATACGAGTCCACGAACATCCCTGGTCTGTTTTTTGCCGGCACCAACGCGCACTCTGTGGACTTCAGGAAGTCAGCTGGAGGCTTTATACATGGATTCAGATACACAGGTGAGGCAGATTAACTTTTAGGGCCTAATAAATTTAAACACTTACGGTAAAAACTAACCAACATGGGCTGTGGGGTAATATTTTTCTATATTTTAAATATTCATTGTTTCCAGCCAGAACGCTGTACCACTATCTAGAGCACCGCAACCATGGTGTTGAGTGGCCGTCTATAAAAGCACCCATCACAGAACTTTTGGATAGGATACTGAAGAGGATTAATGAAGCCTCTGGAATATACCAAATGTTTCAAGTTCTTGGAGACGTTATTTTACTTAAGAAGTAAGTACTTTTCAATTGATTTGCTTCTGGAATCGTTAACTTTTAGTTCTAGAGAATATAGATTTGGTAAATTTATAGACTACTAACCTACTTGTTAATCGTAGCTTTTTGAAAAAAAATGTTTAAAAGGTAATTGCACCAATAAAATTGGTAGGAAAGGTAGGTTTAGGGCCTACATCTCTGCTGTCGATGCTTGGAAAATATTATCCTGCAAAATAAACCATGAATACCCGGAAAACTTTTTTCATTTTAGTGGTGGCAAAGAATTTGAATACTTGGAAGAATACCCAATCAAATCTCTGCATAAACTAACCGAAGTGACCGGCAAGACCGCTGACCGTCTTCTTGTGGTGGTTCTTGAGTATGGAGCAAACTTCTCCGGGCCAGCTGCCGACGTGTTCAGAACAGATAGAGCATTAGGAGATCCAGCCACTGCTCACTTGTCAAACTTGTTGCACCCTGCACTTTATTTATATGAGAAGTTGCCTAGCGGTAGGTGTCATAATATATGGAGATGAAAAGTTAATGTAAAAAACAATTACGAGCACATAGACTAGTCATCCATTCTGACAAAACAATCATGCAATGTCGTAGGGCCTACAGTTTAAGTTAACGATTGGGGATTGTCTGTAATCATTCTTTCATGAAAAATTTTGTAACTTTTATAAACTATCCTATCATATCCCAATTTTGAAAATTAAAAAACCAAATAAGATAAACAAAATAATGATTTAAAAGTTTAAAACTTCTATAACCCTACATATTTCAGAGGAAGATATGGCGACGATTCCAAAGCACTTGACCCTCCCTCGACCAGCAAGTCTATTCTATCTTATAGATGACGCATTCATTACATGGGATGCCCCATACAGCCACATTTTTGAACTGAGACGTTTCTTGGAAAAATGTATGGACACTGACATGAGGAAGTACTTTGCCAGTTCTTGTTTTACTCTGGCCATGACGCATCAGACAGTACCATTGATGTGCCAGGAGAAATATATGCAAGGTCAAGGTCTTGTTGGAACTGAGGCTCTCCTGAATAGGGTGCGCGGAATGCTTCTGTGATAACTTCAGTAACAAAGTGCCAGTTTTGATCAAATGTTTCATCTTTAATTCAGAAAATATCTAATATATATTAATTGCACTTTGACATATATTCGTTGTTGATAAATGTAGAAACCCTTCATCCCATAACTGACAATGGGGAAATTTAGAACCTTGACACTTACAATTGTAATCAAAGATTGAAACTTAAAGGCTTAGCACACAATACTGTTTCTGAGGGGTATTTTTTCTGTATGGACCATAATAAAGGCTTTTAGAACTTTCTTAACATGATTTGAAATACTGTTGCATGTACTATTAAATAATAATAATAAACAAACATAACAATTTTAACTATCAACGTGATTTAAAAACATACATAAATTAGCATTTAATGGTATTTAAAAAGTATATCAAATCAAATAACAGTCAATAAAAACATGCTGAACCCATTTACATCAAATGACTCATGTATGATACATCAAATAAGAATAATTGGAGTTAAAAAAGGAGTTGCTGCAATAAGCACATCACAATTATAAGACACAATACTGATAGATAAAGACATATCTTAATAAAACTTGTCCTGTACATGAAGGAAATGAAAGGGATTGGTTTTACTCAATCATCGAATATTCACAATATATCCTTGAAAAAATTAGCATTGCACATTATTAATGGGCATAAAATAAAACCATTTCAAACATGCAAGATTAACTTTCCAATTTAAACTGAGAACATTACTTCAGAAATACAACTAGATTATATACTCAAAGTATTCAAATGAAACTGACTGAACATGTTTCCTACAACAATGTTTTATCTTTATGAAGAAAATGGATCATAAAGTTCAGAAAAGTGAGCAAAGCTCATATCAGTTAATTTGTTCTGTGAGTGGCTCAATCTCAACATAAAAGCTGTCTTCCACTTAAACCAGGCCAGCATCCCTGGCCATACCATAAAACATAGACTTCTTGTTCATCAGAAGAGCACTGGGTGTGTCATACTCCTTCAGGGCACCACCATCCAAAACTAACACTCTGAAAAACAATTCAACAGTCTGTCAATAAGATAAAGTTCAAGAAGAAAAAAATTTGAATGATAAGATTGTGTCATAAAAAACAGACCTACAAAGGGATACAAGTGTCTGAAGCAAAAGGAACCTCTCTTACATACTGCCTTTTGCCTCTGATAAACATCACTTTAAAATCCCTCATAAATTTCCTTATTCAACAGTGACCCATTCCATGATTGTTTTAAGTCTTTAAAGCTCATATTTTAATATGTACCTATCATAATCCATGATTGTATTAAGTCTGTGAGCAATGGTGAGGACTGTGCACTCCTTGAATTCTGTTCTTATTGTGGATTGGATTAGATCATCTGTTTCCATGTCAACAGCAGCGGTGGCTTCATCTAAAACAAGGATCTTAGTCTTTCTCAGCAGAGCTCTGCCCAAGCACACTAGCTGCCTTTGGCCAACACTGCAATTAGAGAATGAACATTGCAATTCTTTCATCCAAATGTCTTCTACCTTTGTTGAGCTTTAAATATACTAAGCATTTATACTATGTACAACAAAAACATTTTCAGAGTTGTTTTAGACATAGTTGTTTATGACATGTAAAAATATGAAATTTTTTGGACAAATTCAAATGTTGAGTCAGATTGGAAATTAAAATATACAGAAAAAGAGGGGGGTATACAAAAATCCTGTACACAAACCACTGAAATGCCATCCCAATATAAGCTATTTCTACACAGCTAAGCCAGTACTCACTCTTGCATACTTCCCTTTTTCTCTAGACCTGTATTAAATTAAATTAATAAGATACCTTAAATTTTCTCCCCCTTCAGTGCACTCATGTTCCAGTAATTGTGGCAGAGAGCTGACATAACCCTTTAAATGAGAATGCTCCAGCGCATTCCATATATCATTGTCAGTGTACTGGTCAAATGGGTCAAGGTTCATTCTTAAGGTGCCTGAGAACAATACTGGGTCCTGAAGTGGACATAACAACATTAAAGGTCTGTCTATGCAACAAACTATACCACATGCCAATATAAAACAAATAGCCCTTGTTACAAAAAATTACATATAATGTTTTCTCAAAAAGTTTCAGTTATAAACCATTTATCATTTAAATGAAAGGATAAGTGTGCAATAAGATGGAAATAATGGGTAGATCTATCTATCTATCTTTCTGGTTTAAATGATTCCTTAACATATTGGTTTGAAATAAGCAACTTACAAAATACAAAAATAATTCCAAATTATAGCAATGGTGCAAATGTCGAGGGTTATTAGTTGCAATCCTTCTGTGAGCATATAAGATTTAAATACAGTCTACCTGTGGAATGATTGTGACTTTCTGTCTCAACTGATGCAATCCTAGGTCAGCAATGTTGATCCCATCTATCACAATGCTCCCTGCAGCAGCCTCAATTATTCTGAACAATGCCAGGGTTAGGGAAGACTTGCCAGCTCCTGTGCGGCCAACTATTCCTACCTGTAATAACAGGTTTAGCAAAAACAACTGGTAGCACCATGCGATACTGTATTAACTTTCTGCTTTTTTTCACTTTAAATTTAAAAACTGAAATATTTTTAAATGATGTATTCAATCAATGAAAAATTATTTTTGTGTAAAAATAATGATAAAATTATTTGATGTAATTGTTGGAAGTGTTAAGCATACCTTTTCTCCAGGATGCACCTCACAATTAATATCCCTAAGCACCAGGTCCAGACCAGGCCTGTACCTCAAACTGAACTGGTTGAACACCACTTTACCCTGCTGAGGCCACTCAGGGGGTGGACGGTTGTGGTTAAGGTCCCAGGGGGCCTGTAACACAACATATTCAATCGTAAATTTTCAGGACTTAAAGTATCAAAAACAATTTAGAACTAACCTCAAATATCTTATCTTATTATTTAACTAAAACTGAAATGCTCATAGATGGACCACATAATCATTCTTGATTTTGAAAATTAAATAAATTGCCCATTAAAGTGAACAATCTAATTGAATTTTTAAATAAGCCCTATTAAGCCCTATTCACTCTTAAAATAGAGAATGGAGATTGTGACTAATTCTGTTATACTCTTTCCATCAGTAATGTGTAAGGATAAGATGGGCACCTACCCAAAAGAAAATCATATTGTATTCATATGGGTGAAGTCATGGTGGGAATAGACTTCAGAAACAGAAAAAATAATATTTCAAAAGAGAGTAAACCAGATGACCCACCTCACTGTCTAGTTCAGAGTACTCCTTTATCCTCTCTACTGCCACAATTTGGGTCTCAAAGTCACAGCTCATCCTCACCATGTAGTTCAGGGAGGCTGTCACCTGTAGGGGGATGTACGTGTGTAAAATAATGCTTCTTAAATTGATTTTGTAGAGAGACTAGTACAATACTGAAAGATTTTTCTTTTTGGTACTTTACAAATGGAAATTATGTGGGTGATCTGCAGATTTTCCCTTTCCAAGTTGATCACAAAGACAGAAAATGATTGATGTATCTGAAAATAAACTAAAACTTTTAAACCTGCAAAACGTGAGCTTGTAGAGAGTTTTACATATATATTTTCCACACAAATACTGCCAAACAATTAAATTATCAACTGAAGATAGTCTTAAAATCTGAGGACAAGGAGTAGAGTGCTTACCTGTAGAGCAAAAGACACAGAGAGGCCCACTTCCCCTGATGTGATCCCTGCATCACTCTCTCTGGCAATAACAGCAAATAGAGATGCAAACAACACTATGAATGAACCAATGGTTTCCAAGCCAACCCCCAACCACCTACAGGGAAAGAAGAAACTTTTAAGGGGAAAAGAGTTTAACTTGCTTCAAACATCCTTGTCCAAAATTACTCTCCTGCACTGAAGCACATCTGTGTGGTCTTTGGTTCTTCAGACATCATTCTATATACAAAACAAACAAACAAACAAACATTTTAAAAAGCCCACAGATTTAACAATGCAATAACCTTTTTTCAAATCTGTGTCTCCCTAATTCTTTAATGGGAGAGCAGAAAGAAATATCCAGTTGATGCTATATTGCCCCTTGCATGTCTTTTCCATTTGAGTACTCTTATTAGGCTGGCAAAGAAGCCAATATGCACAGAGTGTCTGAAAATCAACTGGGCTGGTGTCACAAATAATTTCAATTCCTAACAATAAACTGATCTTCCCTTCAAAATAATCCCCTTGGAGCCACTTTCCCATCCTTCTCTGCCATGCTTCTATCCACTGCTGACAGGTGTCTTTTAGAACATGCCACTTAGCCCCTTTGTTACAGTAATCTTGATAAGCCCCAGGCCTTTAAAATGGATCCCCTAGATTACTCTCTTGAGCTTGGGAAAAAGAAAAGTCATACTGAACAAGATCAGGTGAATAAGAGCACCACCAGCCTTCTGGAGCAACCTCCTCTTTACCTGACCTTGCTGTGTGACTTTTTCTTACCTATTAGAAGTGATATATGGGAACCATGCCATCTGGTTTTCATCCACCATTCTGTCTGTGGTCTGTATGAATCGCTCCTGCTGTCTGAAGGCTCTGATAGAGCTTGCTCCAACTATTGTCTCGCCAAAGTGGGAATATATAGGGGACCTCTTAAGGGAATCAATTCTTTGCAGTTGTCTAACTGTTGCAACGTAAAACCTCTGCAACAGATTAACAATATTATAACATACACATCTTTGTCATATATTAATTGTTATCATTATCAGAAATATGCACATATAATAATATGTTATAAAATAAATGGGACAGCTCCGAGTCTTTGAGATCACCTGAAAATGTTGGTCAAAGAAAAATAAATTTCTCAAACCATCAAAGAAACCAAAATTTAAAAACTACAAACATATTTAGATATATATGTACATATATCAACCTATCAAAAACCCTACCTGCACAAAATAGTACAATATTCCCAGTGGTACAATGACCACTATGAACAAAGGTGTACTGTAAGTGATGACCACCAGAGTTGAGATGACACTGGCCAGAGTGGCCAGAAATATCCTCATGGTCATTGGAATAGTGATGTCCACTGTGTCCATGTCTTTGGAGAAACGATTCACTATCCGACCTAAACACACATGGAAAAAGTTCTTTGACTTATCTGATTGCTTAACAAAACTCATTCTGCCATGTGGCTATAGAAAAAAATCACATCTTGTCACACTTGATTATGCCTTTATAAAACATTTCAGATTACAAATACTTTGAGTTCCTGTCTAGATGTAGATCTTGTATCTTAACTGGGCCAAGCAGTTGATTCTTATAAAGGATTTGTGTGACGGGCATATCAAATTCATGGACACACAACACACTTCGTCAAATCCGGAGGCCATACCTACCTAGAGGTGTAGTATCAAAGAAAGCCATGGGTGTCTTCATAATACACTTGAGTATTCCACTGTGGAGGATATCAGAGGCACATATACAACCAGTGGCAATGGACAGAGACTCTATCAGGACAAACAAAGCTGGAAAAAAATAAGTGGTGCAGAATCTACACAGCTGTCTCTCTTATGTATATATACAAGATTGTGTGATTCAATCATCATAGGCCCAACAAGATTCCCTTTCATCAAGGTTCCATTCAAGAGGAGAATGTGACAATCTAGACATCACATGGTTTTCGAAACTTTAACTACACTGGGTGTATTCTCTTTGTTGGCTTATGCTACTGACATGGCTCAGTTCATGGTCTTACTGAAACTGCTAAATTTGACCTAAAACCTTCTACCTACATGTACCTGGACTTTGTTCAACCTACCTTGTCCTCCACCTAATGCTCCATACACCCCAAGTCTTAGGTCGGTCAGAGACCTGTCCTGAGTATTGTTAATGACTTGGTCATTGCTCCATATGTTTAGCCATATATTGGAGCCAATCATGCAACCCACAAATCCTATGTAACTGAACACAGTGGTAAAGAATGCCACCATACCCAGAGCCTTCATGTAGGCAACAATTACAGCAAAGCTCACCTGGGAAAAGATGATGAGAAAAATCAGTTTCAATGGTGATTTATCAGTTAATAACACGTCTTTATCAATTATATAAAAATACAAAATATTGTACAGTAGGTCTTACAACATTCCCCCTTACGACAATTCCTCAGTGATCCTGCATAATGCTTTATGTTGAAAAAAGTTCATGTTTGATAAAACACAACACAGGGCCCAGTTTCATAAATGATGTTTAGCATTAACCAGTGTATAAGCCTAACCAGTGGATAAATTTTCCTAACACCCATTAACTAAAAGATGGTTAAAATTGCGTTTCATTAACAGTGTTTATATTAAACAGCCAATTAGTTAACTGGCCAGTGTTTAACTGGATAAAACATTTAAATGTCAGTTAACTAAACGACTGTTTAAACACAGTACTAAAACACTGTCCATTTTAATTAGTATGCAACATCCTTTAGGTGTTACTGATTTGTTCTGTTAGATAAAATAGCATACAGTAGTCTCTGTCAGACACTGATTCCACACAGTTACTTTTTCAAAAAAATTGCATACAAATAGTGCATTATCCACAGCATTACAAAATAGTGAAGACTGTTGTGAATGAATGGTACTCACAGTTCCAGTTTCTGCAAATTCATCCTGAATTAGTTTCACTCCTACTTTGGATTCCCTCTTAATGTGAAGAGACTCCTCTACAGATTTACTCCTTGATGTGGTCCTGGCCCTGCTGATGTAGACAATAATAACATGTGAATTTTTGACCACAAACATTATAAATTGCGAACCTAAAGTTGCTAATGGATATATGGATTATGCAGGTTACATTTTACTTAAAGAATAAAAAATATACAGAAGCAGAGAAGCCATTTTTGCTCATTAAAATTAATTAAAAATTTTTGGTTTGAAAAGGAGAAAAAAATAAGATAAAAAGAATAAAGTTACATATGTCATTCAAACAAATAACAAACCTAGTCTACCCTTTCAATTAATTGCTCCCTTACCTCTTTTTCCGTCCTGATGATGTGAAAGGAGACTTTCCTCGTTCTAATTCACTATCTCCACCACTCTCTTCTCCTGACAGGATGGATATCTGGCGCCTGAGCTGGGCCTTCATTTCACTAGCTAAAACAGTACAAACAGAGCCATATATTGTGATATCACTCATCATTCATATAAAGCACACATTTGTCCTCAAATTATCCAATCATTAAAATGAAAATTATTACTTTAAAGTAAAAATTTAAATTATTTTTTAATAATGCAAACCATGAGAATGAACAAGGGTATTTTTTATCAAATAAAGTTTTTTTTGATGGTAAACATTACTTGCTACTACTTAACCTAGAAAAGACTTTTTATGACATAGGGTCAAGTGAAATGCATGAAACATACTACTCAGTTTGTGCCAAATAGTGTCAAAAGATGGTTTTAAAAAAGAACCGAAAACATATCTTTAAAAAAATTATTATTATTATTATTATTATTATTATTATTATTATCAGTAATATCCAATGTTCAAAATACTTATACATCATTAGCTCTAGAAAATTAAAACTTGGAGAGGCTCATAATACTATGAAATGACCATAAATTAAATATACTAGCCTAAAGATTTGTCCCTTTAATAATAGCATTATATGTTGTAAATACAATACAGACATTGAAATATAGTAAATTTTACCTTTTCTAATGTCAAACTTAAAACTCACTTTCTTCATCATCTTCACTTTCCGATGATTCTTCTTCTGCATTAAGATAAGTCTTAATGAACTCAGAAAAGGCGCCATTATGACTCAGCAATTCTTGATATGTACCAATCTCGGAGATCTCTCCACTAGACAGTACTATGATTTTGTCCACTTTAGGCAGGCAGCTGATACTGTTAGTGCATAGTATTCTGGTCTGAAGTGTCATATGAACATAATATTGAATTCCCTGGGGCTAGTCTGGTCCATGTACAAAGATGATAATGCACAAAGTAAATAAGTACAGGTGATCTCCAAGTCAACTTTTCAACTGGAGGTTTAAATCTGAATATATATAATATATACTGCACACAATATCAATAATTCAAATTTAAACCACACATGCATCTCTATTCAACTAAGCCTAAAGAGCCATAAACAAGTATCACAACAGATATCACACAGAATTGAGGGAGCAAAAAAAAAAAAAAAAAAAAAAAAAACTGACAATATGTCTACCTTAGATTTCAGCATTCCCTGAGGTCCTATCACTTCATTAAAGATGTGCTTGCCAACATGGCTGTCCACAGCACTGAGAGGGTCGTCCAGAAGGTAGACATCACAGTCCTGGTAAACAGCTCTGGCCACACTGACACGCTGTTTCTGACCTCCGCTCAAGTTGATACCCTGGAAATGTTAACAACTGAGTCTTTAACTGCAATTTACTAAAATTAAAAAAATAACAGAAATAAAAAAAATAAAAAATTGCAAATTTAAAAGAAGTTTTAAAAAATCTGTGACAAAATTAAATAAAAAAAATACAATATGAATGAATATACTTTTTACAAATTTATCAAATCAATCTAACCTTCTCTCCAATCTCTGTCTGATCCCCTCCGGGTAAAATTTTCAGGTCAGGTTCTAGGGCACAGCTGCTGAGACATTTTTTATACAGTGTTTCATTTAACTTTTTTCCAAATAGGATGTTATTTTTAACTGTCTGGTTCTGAATCCAGGCTTGCTGAGCCACATATGCCACTGAACCCTGGGGTATACATAGTAAAACACATGTGATGTATAAACTCTGTCTTAACCAAATTCATCATAGCAGCTTTGATAAGGTACAATCACTATAGACTAATGAATATATCAAATGAATAAAAAAAAAACTCAATTTTAAAAATATTATCTAAAAAATTCAACAAGATTTCTTTTATTACATGATATGTCCCTGGCTCATTTTATTGTGTGGAGAAAATAGAACCATCATTCATAACCAAAAAACACCTTGACTTGTCCAAGTATCATTACTTTGAATAATATTACCTTCACATTAACAGTGCCCTGAAGCCTGTCCATTTCTCCCATGATAGCTTCTATGAGCGAGGACTTCCCACTTCCCACCTGTCCTACCACAGCCACCAGGCTGCCAGGGTCTACGTGAATATCAATACTGGAACATGGACAGTAGTTTAATCAGTATCCATATGTATATTACAATATCCATTTTATCCAAACATCTTAATTATTACAAAATATGAATATATTACTAGGGATACCCAAATCCCACTACTAATTGTACTTCAGAAAATACAAAGACTCAAATAGATTTGCTGTCTGTTTTGAGTAAGCAAACTGACAATATTCTTAGGAATCATCATATTAAACAGTGTTGAATATTTTTACTAATATGTTCTCAGCAATAAATACAATCTTTTAATAAATTAAAAAGACAGAGTTGCTTATCAACATATATGACTCACTTTCTGAGGATAGGAACTTCCTTTTTGCCCCAAGCAAATGAGGCATTGTCCACTGACACTGCATGCTCTTAAATAAACAATAAAAAAAATACAAAAATAAAAAATACATACAAGATAAGGGTGCTAACAAACATACAAAGAATATGATTTCATGTAACTTTGTTTAGAAAATAAATAAAGAAAAAGAGCATCATAGGCCAAAGGTCATATAATTATTTAAAGGTTTCAGTACTTTGCAACTGTAGATTTCTGCTGCTATGATAATTTACACTTGACAAACACATTGGGAGATTGCAATATTTGTTAACAAACCTCTGATGTTTGATCTTTCAACTGAATTTGGATCCACTTCATCCTCTTTCAAAAACCTTCCGATTCTTGCAACGGAAACAACAGCCTACAATTAAGTTAAGTTTTTCTGCATCAATTTAACAAAAAGCTACAATAAATTGCCATTAATTATAACATATAACTTATGTCAGATTGTGATGGCTAAAGCAACAACACATAAAGACACTGGTCACATTGTGTCAAAAATAAAAANAAAAAAAAAAAAAAACTGACAATATGTCTACCTTAGATTTCAGCATTCCCTGAGGTCCTATCACTTCATTAAAGATGTGCTTGCCAACATGGCTGTCCACAGCACTGAGAGGGTCGTCCAGAAGGTAGACATCACAGTCCTGGTAAACAGCTCTGGCCACACTGACACGCTGTTTCTGACCTCCGCTCAAGTTGATACCCTGGAAATGTTAACAACTGAGTCTTTAACTGCAATTTACTAAAATTAAAAAAATAACAGAAATAAAAAAAATAAAAAATTGCAAATTTAAAAGAAGTTTTAAAAAATCTGTGACAAAATTAAATAAAAAAAATACAATATGAATGAATATACTTTTTACAAATTTATCAAATCAATCTAACCTTCTCTCCAATCTCTGTCTGATCCCCTCCGGGTAAAATTTTCAGGTCAGGTTCTAGGGCACAGCTGCTGAGACATTTTTTATACAGTGTTTCATTTAACTTTTTTCCAAATAGGATGTTATTTTTAACTGTCTGGTTCTGAATCCAGGCTTGCTGAGCCACATATGCCACTGAACCCTGGGGTATACATAGTAAAACACATGTGATGTATAAACTCTGTCTTAACCAAATTCATCATAGCAGCTTTGATAAGGTACAATCACTATAGACTAATGAATATATCAAATGAATAAAAAAAAAACTCAATTTTAAAAATATTATCTAAAAAATTCAACAAGATTTCTTTTATTACATGATATGTCCCTGGCTCATTTTATTGTGTGGAGAAAATAGAACCATCATTCATAACCAAAAAACACCTTGACTTGTCCAAGTATCATTACTTTGAATAATATTACCTTCACATTAACAGTGCCCTGAAGCCTGTCCATTTCTCCCATGATAGCTTCTATGAGCGAGGACTTCCCACTTCCCACCTGTCCTACCACAGCCACCAGGCTGCCAGGGTCTACGTGAATATCAATACTGGAACATGGACAGTAGTTTAATCAGTATCCATATGTATATTACAATATCCATTTTATCCAAACATCTTAATTATTACAAAATATGAATATATAACTAGGGATACCCAAATCCCACTACTAATTGTACTTCAGAAAATACAAAGACTCAAATAGATTTGCTGTCTGTTTTGAGTAAGCAAACTGACAATATTCTTAGGAATCATCATATTAAACAGTGTTGAATATTTTTACTAATATGTTCTCAGCAATAAATACAATCTTTTAATAAATTAAAAAGACAGAGTTGCTTATCAACATATATGACTCACTTTCTGAGGATAGGAACTTCCTTTTTGCCCCAAGCAAATGAGGCATTGTCCACTGACACTGCATGCTCTTAAATAAACAATAAAAAAAATACAAAAATAAAAAATACATACAAGATAAGGGTGCTAACAAACATACAAAGAATATAATTTCATGTAACTTTGTTTAGAAAATAAATAAAGAAAAAGAGCATCATAGGCCAAAGGTCATATAATTATTTAAAGGTTTCAGTACTTTGCAACTGTAGATTTCTGCTGCTATGATAATTTACACTTGACAAACACATTGGGAGATTGCAATATTTGTTAACAAACCTCTGATGTTTGATCTTTCAACTGAATTTGGATCCACTTCATCCTCTTTCAAAAACCTTCCGATTCTTGCAACGGAAACAACAGCCTACAATTAAGTTAAGTTTTTCTGCATCAATTTAACAAAAAGCTACAATAAATTGCCATTAATTATAACATATAACTTATGTCAGATTGTGATGGCTAAAGCAACAACACATAAAGACACTGGTCACATTGTGTCAAAAATAAAAAAGGAACTTATATTTCAATTGTCAGACGTTATTATACAATATAAAATAATGAGAGAGAAAGAGAGAGAGAGAGAGAGAGAGAGAGAGAGAGAGAGAGAGAGAGAGAGAGAGAGAGTAGAACTATGGTTAAAATTTAAAAAATATAGCTGACAGCTTATTTTTGAATGAAAATTATAAAAATTTACCTGGACAGTGAAGACAATGGTCTGTGGCAGTATGGACAAAGGATAGTTTAAGATGGCAAACAGGTTAAGAGATACAAATGCGGTGTTGGCATCCAGAATGTTCCCTGGGTCGGACAGGACAAAAGTTGCAAAACTGGCTAATGCAACCTGGAACAACCAAGACACACCAAAGTTACACTCATAACTTTTTTTTTTCTTCAATATATCCCACCAAAGTACAGTATACATATACATATATCCTGGGAAAAATACTTTGCATTTTTGAACTTATATTACTATATTGAGGAAATGGAAGGAAGGCTATGGGAGCTTTTGAATCAAATCTAATAAGCAATAGCATGTTAATGTGAATGCAATTTCATTGAATTGTAGTAGATAATCTTTCATATTTTAGAATGTGAAGTTTAGGAGGTTTTTTTTTTCTAATACAATCCATACAATATAATAACCTACAGACAGCCCAGTTCAAGGATGTAGTATTTTCCAATTTTTGAACAGCTTGAACTGTGTGTGTGTGTGTGTGTGTGTGTGCGTGCACGTGTTATTGCGTGTGTTGCATTAATGATCAAAAGTAAGTCACAATACTCCACTTACTGCACACGGCAGCTTTTCTTACCAGGTATGGGGCACAAAACCAGCTAATAGATGCGCTTGCATTAAGGTATGCAGCCTTTTTCAAAACTTTCAATTCTTTGTTACGTATTTCTTCAATTTTTCTTTGAAATGACGGCTCCCAAGCATACATTTTGAGCACCTAGAAAATAAGGAATGGAAAATTCAGCTATACATATACACAGGAATATTGAAGGATGTCTTTGCTATTCACCTAACCTTCTTTCCTCCATAATTTAAGATTGAAGAATCCTTTCAATTTCAAATCTTACGTGCATGTCTTTTGGAGGAAATAAGAAACCAAATATATGCCCTATAAGGATTCCAAGCCTTGAAATTCAGCAAAGCAATACAAAAAATGAGTTTACATGTTATTAATCATATTGTTCTATTCAGTGTACTCACCTTCATGCCATTCAATACTTCACTCATAATCTTAAGTCTTGTATCTTTGTACTTCATCTGAGCTACCTGGATTTTAAAAATGAAAAATTGCAATTATTATTGAATTGCAACTAAGAAGCAAACCAAATTTTCTCATACCATGTTTGCATGAAAGATTTTCTCTAAAGTTGAATCATTCTTTTGAATAGTTGTTAAAAACTAAATACTTCAATAAAAGCACAAAAAGGTTGCTTTTGTCCGAGACAGTACAGCAGACAGACTTTAAATAAAATATGAACCCATGACCTTATCATTGACAAATAAATAAATAAATAAATAAATAAATAAATAAATAAATAAATAAATAAATAAATAAATAAATAAATAAATAAATAATAACAACTGAAGGCCTGTATTAAAGATGAATTACATGACAAACATACCTGAAGCAATCTGATCTTGGTAGCTAAAAAGCCATTCACTGGTACAAGCAGTACCATAACAGCTAACCCAGCCAGAGAAGAGGGCCCAAGGATATACCACAGGAACACCAGGGCAATAGCTATGGTGAGAGGAGACACCCAGAGCATGTGTAGGTATGCTGGGACATCTTGCATTTTCTGGGCATCCACGGACATCAAATTCACAATCTCACCTACTGTGGTATTCTTTCTGGCTCCATTGCTCAGTTTCAGGGACTGCAGGTTGAGAAGTGGTGAAATTTTCAAGTAGAAAAGTCTTTATAGGCTTTATGAGATTTATATATATATGCATTGCTTTGAAAGTTTGATAATGCAAGGGTGGAAGTAAGAATCTCAAGCCACTTGAAGATTTTAGTAAAGTACAACAGTGCTTGCTATTTATGAACAATGCAACATGCTATATAGCATAAGGAGCATGGAAATGAAACAAAGAGGCAAACAAAACACAACATTAAGCACATTTAACACACCAACACAACTAACACATTCAAATGCCTAGCATGCTGACACAACTAGCACATTTATATACCTAACACAGTAACACAGTGTCACAACTAAGTGGTCACCTAATATGTGAACCCATCTTTCTTACATGTATTACCCCGTATAAAACCAGGGACAGCAAAAAGGTCACCACAATAAGACATCAACAATATATTTATCTTTTCATATTTTCTGCTGTAGCTATTTTATTATTGAATATTTCTAAAGAGTAATCAGTTTTTCTATAATACCTTAATACCTTTCTATAGACTGCAGCTATAATGGCTGACCTTGTCCTGAGTCCTGTACGAAAACATGAGTCCCAGTACTGTTGCATGATCAACGTACGAAGCAAGCTCGTGACAAACATTAAAACACCATAGAGGTAGCCCCGCCAAACAAATGGATCATTACTTTCGATAAAAGTAATGAGAGAACTGAAAAAAGATAAGCATAAACATGTGCCACAAATTCATGCAAACATGTTAGTGCAGTAGCCTAAGTAATTGCTGTAAGCCAAGTATTTTTAATAATTAAGCCAAGTGACATCTAAAGAATAAATGCATACTGAATGTATTACATGAATTCTTTAAGAAAAGCGATAGAATCCCAAAGCAAAAACTAGGCAAGGAACATGCACCATAATAAACATAAAAGCAAAGGTATTGAACAACCCTTTTGTGACAAATGACATGTAGTTCAATAAATTACAACAAGTGAGAATTATTAAAATAAATATCTTTTCCAAACTGAAAAAGAACTAAATAGACTGCTAGACTATACAATACGCTCACAAATTTTAACTAACAGACTAAATGCACACTTTCAGGACAGACAAATGCAACGACAATAAATTAATATTAAAACCTTTCAACAATTTCACATCAACACAAAGGTTTTATCTATCAGAAACACAAAAAGAATTCTTATCTTTCTTGAACATGTGATTTAAATGTAAGAGTGTCTTAACCTATGGGTTCAACTGGTATAATAACTTACTCGAGAAGAAGCGGGTTCACGAATGTCAAAACAGTATATATGAGATTCATGAAGCCACCATATGCAAAATATGCGCCAAATGTTCTAACCAGAGCCTTGGTCAGACTGGGTTGACTGCTTGAACTAGATTGTGAGTATCCTGCCACAGGCTCAGTGCGCTCTCCCGCCCAACCATAGGTGGTGTCATCATCATCTGGTATCCTTAGAGACGTGCCACTGGCAGTGTATTTGTATACAGGAGTTCTGGAAATCAGGTTGTAAGGGCCACTACTGACTCAAGTATATTCATACATTTCAATTTAATTCTTTTCTTAATTTAAAAAATGCAACTTTCCAAGGAATGAACTAATACCATCCACATTAACTTGCCATTAATTATATCACATTTGAATAAGTATTTATAAAGAGCAATACAAGTCAATACTCATGTGACTTAAAGAAGACATTTTATTAAAAAACATACCACCATTTTAAAAAATGACATTTCAAAGACACTTAATATTTATAATCCTAGAATCATGCTTACCGTTGTATTTTCATCATTTCTTTATTCCATTCTCTTAGGAACCTTGGGACAATCACAGCACAAGATTCTTCTGGTAATAACTTGGTAAGATCCTTAAATTCCAATGGACGTCTATAGCCTGTGATGACAAGTCTGAAAACAAAAAGTTTAAATTATGCATGCTGCTATCTTTAATATTTTATCTACTGGCCGGGAAGTGAGTTTAATCAAAGCCTTTCGAATTATGTTTAAAAGAGATGTGATTTTATTGAGGTGAAAATGGCTTATCTTGTTGTATAACCTTTAAAGGAGCTGTTACAGGTAGCATTTCAAATATTGACAATCCTAAAAGCATAAGCATAAAACAAGTTCAAAAACTAGGACAGTATCATGAGAGATTGAGTATGTGTGAACTACTTGTTCTTGATACTGATAACAAATTTCAGTGGCAACAAGAATAACTTTAGTTTGAAGATACAGCATGACACAGCAATAAAATTGGGGTTTTCAAGGATAAAGAACCATTTTTACAAATTCAACAGACATCTAGTATACTGCTTCATACATGTAGCAGCAGTGTTGAAAGACCTAAGACCTTTCCCACTATTTCCACAAGTTAACTGTTGAATGTCTTCTAAAAATTAGATCTCATCTATTATGCAACTAACTTTATATCATTTGCTTACTTTGTTATCCATCCAAATGTTAGCCTCATAAGGAATGATGATTTAAGTTCAGGACAAGGTTTCTGAAAAAGGATATAAAATATGCCTCAATTACAAAATTTTTCAATGTTTAATTATATGAAATGTTAAGCAGATGCAATTCTTTGTAGAATGTTTAAAGAAAAAAGTAGTTTTAATACTCATTTTCGTATTTCATTCAGCTCTACTTTCACCTTAGTTTATAGTGCAACAAAACATGGAATATAAAAAGCCATGCAACATACTCTATTTTCATTTGAGTCTTCTTTGTCTGTTTTTTGGTCGGACAAAAGTGGCTGTCGCTCTGGTGATATCAATCTGGAATCTGGAAGAGCTGCAGTGTCTGCCCACAAGTGGAGAATAAACTCCAGGACAACAAATGCAAAGTAGATGAAAAATGTCACTGCTTTGAACACACTCACCCCTTCCTGAAAATAATGGGTTCAAAATATAATAAGCAAATCCTTCGTTTTTTTCTTTTTTTGTCAATTCAAATTTAAATGTTCATGTTACTTAATCAAACAATTCAAACTAATAAATCTTAACACAGATTACTTATCAGTAAATTAAGTTAGGTGTGCCATATAGTAAAAAAAACTTTATTAAAGGCTACATTCAGATCACTTTATCATTGAATGAAATACACTAATGTAGGTTTAAATATTAAACCTACCACTTGTTGGAGCTGGATAATCTTGGATCTAAATGACACAATTCCGGTAAGAAGTAACAGAAACCAGAACAAGAACAAAACACCTGATGACAATATTCCTTTCCTGAATTCATAGCTGATCAGAAAAGCTGACAAAGCCTAAAAGATTGAAAAGAGAAATGCCAGTGATATGAAAGAAACTTGAAAGACCTCTTTGAAGGCCTCAAATAATACTAGCATCATATAACTATCATATCTAATCACTGAGAAAGTAAATGATCAATTTTAAATGAGGAGTTCAGATTATACAAATACTTGTAGCCAGGAATATATGACTGCATTCAGATTCAAATATCATACAAGCACAGTTAGTCCAACTCTGCAGGAGTATTCCTGCCAAAGTGCTGCTAGAGGTTATTAGCTTCCGAGTTAGCTTGGCTTAATTACTTCCTATAGCCGCTCAAGGAGGCATTTCAGACAATTAAGCTGCTCCCACTGATTGCACTTAGAGAGAACCCCCCCCAGAGTTAGACCTGCCCAACTGATATGATGTCTGAATCTGAATGTGCTCTTTGTCCCCTTAAAACATCAATTACTTTTAATGAGAAAATGTAAATCACACTTATACATTGTAGTAAAAACATTTTTAGTTGGATTTTATAGTGTTGTGTCTTGTCAAGTCTTAGATTTAAAGAGAATACATATTTCAAAAACACCAACATACAAATATAAATCCAATGTCAAACTTTTGAGGAAGTGAACTTACAAATGTGATAAAATATACACTTGGTGCTACGAAGTACACATGTGGTGGATGCGATGATATTTCACCAACTGTCTTGAAAAAATCCATCAAGACTACAAAGCATAGCAAGATAGACAGGACCTGAAAATAAAACAAAAAGATGAAATAGCATAACTGCATGTGCATATCTCTGTATTACATTCTAACACACCATTTTTAGGAATCATTATTATTATCATTACATTATTATCATTAAAGTATGTTGCCATCAAAAACAGATACATTTATACCTTTGACTCGTGTTTCCATCAAAAATACACTTTATGAGGTACATAACTGAACTGCATGCATATTGGTTTGAATTTATAAATGTGTCTTTCACTAACCAGCTTAGTAAGATTGAGTTTTCCTGCATGAGAACACCTGTTGACAACTGGTTTTCCTTTCAGAGAAGGGATGTAGAACAGTGAACACAGCCATAAAAACCCACATGGAACCCACACAAATACTGTGTCCTGGAAGCACTGGGTGAAGTCTGGATTACTGGTGTCTACCGTGAGATTGTTGCTCTGAAAAACAAAAGAGAGAAGATCATGCTATATTCCACTACATGTACTTAGATTTTTTGGTGTTATTTATTTTAATACTGGGGTATATAAAATCTAAATCCCCTTGTTCACACCTACTGGTACTGCTTGATTCTGCAAATGCTTACATACAATCTTCTACTGTATGGTTTACATGTATATAATCAAGTCAGCACAAATACAAATAGCTAATCGGAAAGTGACAGTAGATTTCTCGAAGTATTCAGTTTTAAATTAGCAAGCACAAAAACTCTCCAATCAGGGTGTACTACAGTACATGTGCACTTACCCAAAATGCAGAGTACTGGTTTTGACTCCCACAGAATTGGTCCCAGTAAATATCCTCCATGGTCCCAGACACAGTGCTGTGCCAGTGGCTCACGCTTATATCAATAAAGCTCAGGTGAAAAAACAGGATAAAACATGCACACTCGACGCTCTCAACCAAACTCAAACTCCTCTCGAATGTAAGCGAACAAGGCAACGGAAAAGTGTATGTAACATATCAACATGAAGACGGCCAGACCAAAGATAATAACTTCATCCCAATGAGTTATGTGACCGGACTGTAGAACCGGTACTCCTACTTGATAGCAAAGGTTCAAAGTCATATTGTCATTATTGATTAACGATAACGGCGTGAACAAGAAGACGTCCCAGTTTTGTTATGCCTCAACGGGGCCGGCAGGTCATCTGGCAGGGGGCTGGCTTTTTCTTCCTAAAAAGTTTTCTGGAACAAGTAAAATCGTGCAGTTTCAGTATCAGTGCAATCTTGATTATTGTATAATAACATGTATTATCACAATACAGATTCATTACACTGTCCATTCAAGAGAGAAATGTTGCTGAACCCCAGCTGGCCTCTTCGCCGGGTGTTGTGTTCTCACAGGCACCTGCGCGTTGACCTATTTTTGTTAACTATTTATAGTAACAGCAGCACGTGCTTCAAGTTCGCAAAATCCACATGCACCAGTGCCGATAAATCCCTCGTTTATTCAGGCCAAATCAGATAAAAGGCACATTTCCAGGCCTGTATGATGACAGTGTCAAAAGGGGTGGAGGTGGGGGAGGGTACTTTTTCTGAGCAGTAGACTTTTTCACACCCTTAAACCCAACTAGAGAAATAGGACCGAACCTACGGTTTATGTACCGGTTAGTAGACAAAAAGGATTTAACATGACCTATGTCAAGGACTTTTTGTTGGAACTCCTTGGTTATGTTGAATCCTAGACTAGTGGTACGTACTGTGGGCTATTTAATGCCGTTCGACCCACTTTGATCGATTAATTAAAGATCCTATAGGCCTATACCAAAGAGGAAGAATTTGGAATATCATACAAGTCCACAATATTTTTTTAAATCCGATTAAAGTCTGTTAATTAATTTTAAAGGATTTTATCATTTTTTAGAAATAAAATTTCAATATATACGTCATAGAAGACAATAAACTAGACCTAGTAGGGGTTCTACTGTATACAGTACATGTTTAACTCAGAACGGACTTCTAATTTCTGAGTAGCACAGGTTAGGCCCTACTTGACCGTCAGTTTAGTGTTTCAGATGTTTTAAATAACTTTGTATTTTGCCAACTATCTTGAATATTTCAACATTAAAATGCTACATATGTACGCATTCATCTTTTTATAAAAATACAAAAAAAAAAAAAAAACTGTATATGATAAAAATGATCATTTAAATACTAGCCCCGACAGTCTGTAAAACATAAGCTAATTAACATTTTGGCATTTTTTATTACTTTCCTCCATCAAAAAAAAAAAAAAAAATCAACTCAAGAAATAGAAAATGCACCCCTCTCTTTTATTAATCTCTTCTGTCATAAACTGCATGGACTCTTAAAAATGAAATGCAGCTGTGTCTTGGGCCGTAGATTCTTTAAAAATTGTCCCTACATTAAATATTATGTCATTTATCTTACACTTCGGCCAAGGTACATGTGAAGCGTGGGCGGAATGCGATAATGTTGCTTTCACTTGCCACATTTTTTACTTCACGTTTCGCTGTAAATCATGGATCTTGTCTTGATTATGCCCGAACTAGATCTGTCATATATCACTAGGACTGCTAAATTGCTACAGTCCAATAAAACGGCAATTCCCTGGTGTCAAATAGGTCTACAATGTGTAGCATTTATTTTATTTTGGTTTGCCAGACTTACATGATAATCTGTGAGATTATTGTTCGATTCGTAAATCGTAAATCGATTCGATTCGTAAATCAATTTTTTGGGTGTGTGGCGGTACACAGTCATATAAATGCACGCTAGATTAACGGTTCCTATGACAACTTTCACCAGTAACTAGGGGCTATATGTATGTATCATATACAAAGTTGTCCTACACTTGGCAATTAGCTAATAATAGGAAAATCACTTTAAGACGAAGGGGGCGAATTGCTGTATCATACTTTTTAAATTACTGTATTACACCATACACGTTTTCGATACTTTTCCCTAAATGTGCATCTTTAACTTTATCGTTTCCATTTTTTCTGTTTAATGACTATGGATAAACAGAAAGGAAAAATATTTTCCAGAGCAATGTTTGAGTTTTGTTCATTTTCGTTTTAAATACATCCCCATCTTTGGAAAAAATGAACCTTCTTGCGTAATTCTGAATATTTACAGACTACAGTTCTTATGCTTTTAGAGTGTACTTTCGCCATTGAAAGTATCTCAAAGTCAATTTTTTATGTCTACATAGGCCTTTTCTACAAAGCTACTTATTTGTCCTAACTCAGACGTTTGAAATGATATAAAACCCCTCATATAAAAGTACCTGCTGTCGATATTTCCTTTTGAAATGTACAGGATGACACGGGGATCTAAGTGACTAGAGAGCCATTTATAGATCTATTATTTAATCAGAAATTTATATAAACACTAACTGCTTGAACGGGTCAAGGTATGAATTGGTGGATAGGAGAAATTTGCTTTTTGTTTTTTCGAGGAAAACTCGACTTGGCGTGATAATTCCGGATAGGATACCTTTAATGCAGTTATCGTGTAAACAATGCCTATTTAAGTCACAGCCTTCAATGGTAATCAATCACTTGGTCGATCTATCTTTACATAAAATTCTGTCCCTTATGCTTTTGTGCATGGCTGTCCAGTCCGAACAGCGCCATCACAACGACAGTACTGATCAACAGGCAGTACCACATTCAGCTTCTGGTTGACAGGTTTCTTATTTCAATGTTTTTCAAAATAATATAAACCGCAATAATGCTCGGTCGACTGTGTGTCGCAGGGAAACCGCAGTTGCTCCAAGATTAACGTCGCTGTCAACCAAACCACACGAAGTAATAACTTTATGTATTGAGTGTTCCCAATCGTGTGACAGGTTCAGTGTAGCCGTTTTTCAGGCCGCTCGGGTGATAGGGAGAACGCGAGGGCGTGCTGGTCAAACTCACGATAGAACTGCAGGCTTACGCACATGTTAAGTATTGTATGAAGACGTAGGCACGGTCGCGAGAAGTTGAGCAACATACATTGTACCTACTAGTACCTGTTCAAGGAGAAATCGATTGTCACAACGGAAGTGGACACAAACGGCTTTGCCCTAGGAAGGTATCCACCTACTACCACGCAGTTCATGATACTAGTTTCACCGTAAATAAAACATAACCGAGTGAGACAGGGATTGACGTTTTTGAGGATTGTCAGACAAATCTCGTTAAAAAAATGAACTGGAGGATATTAATCTTCATATATAATTCATTCTTACTTATAGGTGAGTATTGATTCGATTTCACAGAAGAAAGTTAGTTGTTAGTAATAATGACCATCCACTCCTTCAGTGCGATACACACTAATGAGTTACTGTTGGGATCGAGACACCGGCAAGTTGACGTTTTATATCCGAATACTTCAGCTTTGTAGTTACACATACCTACAAGCATATATAGAAAACTATTCAACGGTCATACCCACTCTTTGTTGTATACAATATTTGTGTTAAGTTTATTTTCACTATTCATGTTCACTGTTAATATTCACTGTACCAGCGTATATTTATATTTATGCCCAGTGAGCTAACAATGATATCATGTAATCAAGCTGTAGACCACATCGTCTTTTATGTTATTCTCTCTTCCCTCACACAAGAGAAGGAAATGAATGCTAGTGCTTACATGTCACCAAGGGTGCTGCGAGTTTCTGTGTATATTTTAGTAAGATAGTCTTGGGCTCCCCTTTCCTCCTATGAAAATAGGGCCTAATAACTGAAGTTGTATTCCCGTAAATCCACCCCCTTAATATACTGCTTTTGAAGGAGCTTTATATATTATTACCATCGTGATAGTCAATAACTTGATTAAACCTCACATGACTCGTATCTAACTCGTGTTTATCTTTGCCCATCTTTGTCTACAGTCCGAAAAACGTTATATTTTAAAGGTGGGTCAGGCGTGGGTGACTTGAACACAATAGAATAAATTTGTTACCGCCAACTTCGTGTTTTATCATTATAAGTCAGTCCATTACTGGTTAACTTAAATATCATTGAATATCTATAGCTTTCTTGCATTGCCAAGGGACATTAAAGCATGCTATTAGTAACTAGTAAAGAAAACAGTTACAGAACCATAAGAGTCGTGAAGTATCACATAAGTGAGAATGAAAGGGTTCAGAGTAGAATGTACTCAAGAGTAGAATTTATCTTTTGGTTGTATAAATATGACTTCGTGCTTAGTAAGTACAGCTTAATAGAACCGTCGCGACTTGGGGATTTTAACGTCTACATGAGACAATAGGGATACGAGCTCTTTGTGTATTATTCATTTATTTGATACCCAGCTGGTATGAAGCCTTAATTTCGTGTTCATAAATGCCCATTTCTAAAAATATTTCGATTAATCGCTTTTGAACACAACTGATTTATACAAAACGTTGGGTTTGCGAGGTTTTCATATGATTATTTGAAATTCCACTTAATTTTCACTAGGTACGTGTTGTTTGTGGTTAGCCTGAAGGTATCTATATAAAGACCGGCAGTTATTTATGCCCATCCTCACCTGCATTTCACAAAACCACATTACTGTGTATCCGATCCGATGACAGCGTGGTGTTTATCTGATCATGTTCGTCAAGAAGAAAACATAAAAGATTGAACTTTTTAATATCAAGACTGGTGAGGATTTGTGAGGAAATTTTTACCTTGCTGAAAACCTTTTTTGATCAATCTTTACTGAAAGTGAGTAGAATGAATGCGTGTCTGACATTTTTAATGTCTATTCGGGTACATGGTGTGCTTGTAGCTTTAAAAACATTTGCTAAAGCATACCATGTTAATGTTTTGCAATGAAAATTATAATTTTCTTTTCAAACAGTTTACCCCATTCTCAATAAATCTACCTGTTAATATCCAGCAGACGGACATAGAAGGGGTGGGTTGAGTGAGGTGGAGTACCGTGGCATTTGCACCTCACCCGCCCCTTCCCCAACCCATTCCTTGATACCCTTGCTCAACCAGTAGCTATAGTGTCTCTGAGACTTTATAATGTTCAGGACCATTATTAAGTATCACAATTCAAATGTTCAGAATGCATCTTAGGCCACCTCAAAACTGTTGCCTCCCAGTGCTCATGCCACAATTTTTTAATTTTAAATGCCTTACCACTTGGACCCTCACGTCCTCGCATTTACCCCACTACTAAAATAAAACCGACACCTTTGACTGTTCCATTAATTGGTTGGTTTATTTATGATCCCTGCAAAATGCCATCATTAGCCGGCTGAGCTAATGGTAATGAAGAAAACAATTACAAGTCGTAATTTGGGAATATAAAGTAAAGTAATACTGCACACAATACGCAAGCGACACAAAAACTACCGATAGGCAGTTTTTAAGCATGCTTAGGAAAAAGGAATGGATTATTAAATGAAATCATTCATATTATCTGTCATATTATGAGATACTGTCAGTTTGATATTGTCTGTTTGAAGCATTGGGAATTGCGATGAAATTATTGCATTATCACTGATTAGAATGAATGCTGGTGTAGTCATGTAGGCCTTTGTGAAACGGACCGAAAAAGCTTCTTTCAAATCAAATCTGTCTGAATCCTTTCAATATATTTGGTGAGTCTTCGTGTTGCAGCATTGATTTATCATGAAATAAATTGAAAGAAATCATCGTCAAAGACCAAATTCAGGCTATGTCTCCAAACACTGCAATAGCATTGAGAATAATCTACTCAGTGATGAACATCAACTGTTTTGTTGAACGTTCCTTTTCACATCTCATGGGGATCAACGGCCCTTACTGAATAGCCATGGCCCAGAGAAGACTTAACTCGTTGGCATAATTAGTGTGTATTGAATTTGATTTTGTGAGACAGCTATATTTGTAGGATATCATAAAGGACCCTGTATCTTATTAATTTAGAAAGAGAACTGTTTCTGATTAAAGACATCTTTAAAGCCTGGTCTGAGGCGCTGTTAATGGAATGATCAATCACTCTAATAAACTTTAATTAGTGTTTCTTCCTGATTACTCATGGACATTCATGGTATAGTACTAGATAGTTTCTTTCTGATCACTGGAGTTCCACTTTCTTGCAATGTAGGCTAACAGTAATGGATGATGCATGACAGCATTGTAGTGGCTGTATGAACCACTGCTAGTAGAGTCGCATTGTCTTTTCTTGGTAGTTTTGTTCAAAAATGTTTCTTATATGCAATAACTTTTTTTGCTTTCTTGTGACTAATGACTTATTGTTGAGAGAGAGGTGCCATGGAAATGATGGAATAGAATCATGTTATTAGCGTTTATTATTATTATTATTATTATTATTATTATAATTATTATTATTATTATGTAACCATGTCAATCAAAGAATATTTTAGAAGTATATACACGTAGCAATGGGTGTTTTTAATGCGCAGAACAGGCTTGGCCCAAGTTACATGTTCCACTATGGGGGCACCATGGCACTGCACGGTGTTTAAGGCACCAAGAGACTTAAATCCGGCCCTGAAAGTGGCCCATTTTGGTGCATCATGGTAATTAAGCACCTGGACATACACGTACCTCTATATATTATGTACAATTTTCACATTTTCATCGAAGCAAATTTCATTATGGCAGAAATGACAGAAATCATCCTTTTATAAGCGACGAATGAAATACTTCGTTTAAGATGAGAAAATGTCAGTAAAATAAATATCACTTTTATTGATTATACTCCATATGTTCTGTACTTTACATGTGTTATTTGTACCCTGACTTGGTCTCTCTGCGAGTATCGCCCAATTCCCCGCCCTCAAAAGATCGCTTTTACTGGTAATATCGTAATTGGTATAATAATATATGATAAATACTAATGGGTTCGCTGGTAAACATGAACCATGAATACTTCTGCTCAAGCAGAAAATATATAGATCGCCATGATGCATTAACCATTATCGTTAAAATACAGAGCCTCAAGAGTAGTTATTAATTGCTTCGTTTTGTCCAGTGCTCTTATCCTTCATTTTATATTACTAAGTAGGGTTTTTTTCCAATAATTTAATTGATGATATTCACCTGTTTAAAATAGGCATAAAATATCTAAAATTAATTACACGCGTATTTAGAATTACATGTAAATGTAAATCAGAAGTCAGGGGAGGGGCTGAAACATTTTTGTTTAGTTTTTTTCTTCTTTTCCCAGGTCGTCTTAGTGCATTTGAAAAACAACTTTTTAGAAATATTTCATGTGTTTTGTGATTTGATAATGATAACCATGATAATGTTAACATTTGTTTACATTTAGGATCAACATTATGTGATGAGCTGACAGCTGAAACCAGACTTAAAATAGACATGCTGAAGAATTACAGCGTCACTTCTCGGCCGGTCGCAAATCTTTCTCAACCCGTCCTTCTGAAAGTGGGGATTGCTCTGAACCAGATTATTGATCTTGTAAGTGATTTCTTCTGTCCAAAATAAATTGTAACCAAAATAAAAAGTATTGCTATTATCTTTTGGCCGTCACAAGATACAAACCTATACTATTAAGGTTTGGTGAACGAAATTCTCTAAATAAGTACAAAGCATTGACATTCCGTAGATTTATGTCAACTGCTCACAAACTAGTAAACATTAGTTTCCGAGAAATACAAAACTCATGTTCTGTATTCACCTTAAATGTTTATTCGCTAAGTTTTTGGCGGAGATGTCACTTTAAGATATATGGCACGTATATTACCACAACCTGAATGAGGCTGTTGCAAAAAAAGTAAAAACATAATGAGAACATATAGTTAGATGCCAAGCAACACTTTTTTCTGTGTTATAACAATTGCTGGAATATACACTCTTGCTCAAATGATGGAATATTACGGAAATTAGGAATTTTATTACTATTCCTATGTTCACTGTTATAATTGTCATACAGTCTTTTATATAGCCGGTTGTATTGCCGAATAAACAACTTTCAATGTACGAAAGGGGACAAATATCTTTCAGTAATGCAAAATAGTGGGTTATATAGATGTCTTCCCAGTATCACAGATCTCAGCAAAATGGCAGGCAGGCCACGAGCACACTTATGGCCCAGTTAGTCACCGGTTTTTGCGATTGCAAGTCAATTTTCCCAACACAAATTGTTAATTGGTCAATTTTTTCAGCCAGCTATAAAATGTATTTGTGACGATTATCACAGAAAACTTTAAAATAAAAGATTTTAGCTCTAATTTGCAAAATAGTCCATCACTTTTGGCAAGAGTGTATATCTATTATTTCCTTCACTTCATCATTATATCATTTTGCTACAGGACGAGAAGAATCAAGTTATGCTCAGTAGTATTTGGCTAAGACTGGTAAGAAGAATTTCTTGCTTAGAATGTAGACAGATTCAATACGCTATATATATATATATTATTAGCGTTTCAAACTGATATAAACTTTAATGTCAAAATCACATCTGATGATCAGTACACCAATCTGCATTATGTAAAAGCACGGAAGGCTAAACATATGATAACAGTATATTTATTTTAAAGGAAATTTTATCTGCTCCCTTCTGTCTCTACTTTATATACATTGGAGGACGTTATTGTAAATTGATTAAATTTATAACAATAAATATCTTTTTAATCATATCCCCTTAAACAGAATATTATGTGCCTTTGGTTTTTTCTGTATTTTGACACATAAAACACCATCTTTGTCTCTGATAGTCATCTAGATATTTTTGGGTATTTTTAGTCATGGAAAGACGAGTTTTTCCACTGGAACGAAAGTGAATACCAAGGCTTGAAAGAGATACGTATGCCGACATCGGAAATATGGAAACCGGATTTAACGTTATACAACGAGTAAGTATGCTTCCGTTGGAAGGTTGCATTTTTAAAACAAAATGTATTGCATGCATTTGCACTTATAAACCTATTAGGATATTTTAAAAAAGTAAATACGGTACTTTCAAAATTTAATCATATTAAATGAGCCTTGATGTTCATATTAAATTCCAAATTGTCCTCTTTTACTGGTAGCGTTCGAGAGGAGGAGCGGCCCTTGGATCGTTATTCGGCCGTTATCTATCCAGATGGCACGGTCTTTTGGCTGTTCCCAGTCATCCTGAAGAGTTACTGTAAACTGGATGTCACTTACTTTCCATACGACCAACAAAATTGCCCCTTCAAATTTGGTTCATGGGGTTATCATGGCTTCCAACTGGATGTCACCAATAGATCGGTGTCTGGAGACATGTCTAGTTTCATTGACAATGGGGAGTGGGAATTGGTGGATATTCCAGTACGACGCCATGAAATATATTACGGATGCTGTCCCGAGCCCTATCCTGACGTCACATTCTACGTGATCATCAAGAGGCGTTCACTATATTATATTTTCAACATCGTTCTACCTTGTATTCTAATCGTTTCTATTGCCCTTGTTGCGTTCTACCTGCCTCCAGAGTCTGGAGAAAAAGTGTCTCTGGTCATAACAGTTCTACTTGCTCTGACCGTCTTCATGTTGTTGATTGCTGAAATCATGCCGCCGCAGTCAGAGGTTGTCCCGCTAATCGGTAAATATGGCCCCTTGTTATTATTTATTTTTTATTTTTTATTTTTATTGAGTACAATACTTGAAATTGTCAGAAAATGTAAATTCCCCATATTTTAGAAGTTGATGATGGATGAGTCTCCAATTTATTTGTGTGCACTTTTGCACTGAATCTAGATAACTTGCTACAAAGGAAGTCATATAGGGTTAATGCTTATACTTCCATGTTGTAGAGTTTAGGCAAGTTTCCCCTTTTTTCAAAACATCATTACTGACGCCATGCTGCGTGCAATCGTATGGCCGTTCTTGGCAAATTATCACTGAGTAACTGGGCGTGTAATGTATGCGATTGAGCATTATTTTGATTTATCATAGACAACTTCATAATGACACCTTTCATTAGTTATTCTTGCATTAATGATTACTAGGGAATCCATTAGTTCAGCTGTGCATTAGTTCAGTGTTAATGGGTGATATAAATGGGTTTGAAAATTATATAGAATCAATTATTTATTATCATTATTATTTTTTTTTTGACCGACGGTTTAGTAGTAGTAGCAGTACTGGTGGCAGTAAAGTAGCAACTCTTTAGGTAAAAACATGATTCATTCTCAGTAGGCCTACACGGTTGAGCGATACCATTGCCTGGTAGCTGTTTTTTTTTTTGTAGGCCTATATTTTGTATGTTTTTTTTACATTTTAGATTATACGTTTTTATACCAGAATGATTGTCAAATTAGACAAAGCGATATTGCCACTATTGATTTTAACAATAAATGTAAATTTCAGGACAATACTTTGTGGGCGCCATATCCCTCCTGTCCTTGTCAACGGCTCTGACGGTGTTTGTAATGAACCTGCACTACTCTGGTAACCACGGGAGACCCGTCCCTAACTGGTTAAGAAAGCTCACTTTTCATTGGATAGCTAGAATTGTCTGTATGACGAAAATAGTCAAAAGAAAAATGCAGGTAAAAAAACGATCATTCCACTCTCCTGGACAAAAGCTCGCAATTCCGGCCACTTTTAATCTAATTGTCAGAGTCACGTGGCAATATCAATTACTCAGATAAATTGGTCGTGTCTTAATCATGAAGAAACAATTAACGGTTCAAATGTTTCTATGCACTTAGTTGATGGTGCGCGTGCGATAATTGAAAGTTCCCCAGAGAACAGGAAATTATACATTCAATGATTTCTGTTTCAAAAGAGTAATGCTATGTCCATTAAGGGATCCACACCAATAGGCAATATGGTTTTTGTTATATCAAAAATACCCCTAAATCCTTTAATTTCTGTAAAATTATAAAATTTGCGCGAGTAACATTAACAATTTACATTTAAATTGATCTGTTTTGATAGTCGTGTTTCATAGTTTCGATAAAGTTGTGTTTCTGCTGGAAAAACATATAATCCATCAGCGGAGTTTTCGGAATGATCTTGTTGCTTAGACTAAGTGTTTTGTCATACCCTTTACCTTATTAAAGTGTTAAATTTTATTGAAGAATGGATGAGAAATTAAATGTGACTCTTGTATGTCTTGGTATGTGTCATTCTACTTATGCTCATATAAATGTTTCCCTCAAATAATAACCACTGAACTTACACGAGAATATATATTCATTTATACACAGGTCCATCCAGTTTGCCAGCTAGAAAATGGAAATGTCAGTCCGAAGAAAAAATCCCCAAAGAAACCAAAGAAGCGCCAAAAGAAATCTGACATACTAGCCAAAATCTCAGACGGCATTACTCTCTCTCCTCAACCTACTCTTTCTCCAATTCGCGCACCATCCTCTCTCTCAAACGGTGGTATTTGCTGTGGAATGGCGAACAACATCGGTGGAGGAATCGAAGAAACTAACAATCTCCTAAATCAAATTTTGACTCACATAACCTATCTTGGTGCCACAGCGGCGGACTACAGGATGCTACGTGGCGTGGAGTCAGAGTGGCACTTAGTTGCTATCATTATCGATAGACTGTTGCTTATGATATTCGCTCTCATGACGCTTATTTTAACGTTGTTCTTTTTGTGTTTTCAACCAAGTTATGAGTACTCCGTGGATTAATTTTTTACAATTGTCGTCAAATGAGTCTCCGTGCTGTCATATTTCAATCTGATGAATATTGCCGGTGTAACTTGACGGAGAGTCCCCCCCCCCCCAGGATAGAAAGTCCGCTTCCCATTCATTTGTACAAGTAAACCTCGTCCAAGATTTCGACCCACTTACGCCAGGCTAACCCTAATCATTACAGGCCCGTAGCCAGGGGGGGGGGTTCGGGGGGTTCGAAAGAACCGCCCCTTTTGCTGGGAAAAGGTCCACTCTGGGTAAAATTTGTTCTAGGTACATGAGGTTTTTTATGGGAAAAGGTCCACTTTTTCAGAAAAAGAACCCCCCTTTTGAAATTGCATTATAACTAAATGGAAGGCGGATTTCTTTTACACGGACCCTCAGTTTCGTAACACTGACATACTCACATCTAGTCCAGTGTTGTAAAAATGTCACAGTGAACAGTGCCAGTAGCATTTCGTTTGGTCTTGATTTTTGTAGCCTTAATATTTCGTCAACAAAAAATCTGTATTTTTTAACATAGCACTTTTTGTATAAGATAAAAATTATAAGATATAATGATAAAGTTTAAGTTAAGTAATAAACAAAAAGTGAATATGTAACAATTGAATATATATTTGTATAAGATGTAATTTAAAGGTGACTTATAGTTTGGTGTATATGCAATTCATGTCCTGTGATATCCTAAACGGAAAATATTAAATACGAAGGCGAAACCATTGTTATCATTGCATAATGTAGATATTTTTGTTGAACGTAAAACAATGAGATTAAGGTAAAAATAAAACATTATAGTCACACATATTTTAAGGGACGCCGGATATTAATGGCCCTTGTATACCTAACGTTAATAACAAATGTCATAATATATATTTTTTATTTATTCAATCATTCGAAGATCAGATCATTTTATGACTCTTTATTCGGCTCTTCGACCAATCTTAACTACCAGCTTTTGCCGACTGGATGGCCGGGGAACAGTTCTTTATGAAAGGAACATGTACCTGCTGTTTCCCCATTTCGCACGCAGCACGTAGGGGTTGTAGCAGGGGTATAGTACCTGGTCTGGCACCTTTTTCGGCTGACCGGTCATTTAGAACTAAATCACTAAATTTAAAATAAAATGGAATATCGAAACCGAATACAAGGACGGGACAAACAATGATTAGTCAGTGAGAGAAAGTTGCCCCTTTCCCGAGGAAAATTCATCTTAGCGGGTAAATCTCGAATAGATGACTTTAAGTGATAAAAATAATAGGTAACATTAAAACTCCATATCATTTGCCGAACACTGTGCAAAATTGTTTTGTCCTGTTGGCTAAGGGTACCTGCATAGATATTATCTAAGTCTCTCACCTGGTGTATTGGGATAATGTGTTCAGCTTTTAAAATGGGAATTGACACGGCGATCAATCGTGTGTAGGATTGAATGTAATTTTAATGACAGTAAGGGACACATCTCCGATATTAGTAAAAACATCTATAGTGGATGGCCCTCTTTGATCTAGGGAGAATCGGAAGCAAAAACACTGAATAAATTGATGTTTCTACATAAATTTACAGAACCGTGTAACAAAGAACCAATTTACCCCTTTTTCAAATTCATCTACCGGGTATCTATCAGCCCACACTATATAGAAAGTGGAAGCAAGGTAGATTGGATGTTTTAAGTAAGATAACATTCAATCACATGCGTTTAACCTGAAATTGATTTTTGGTTTCTCTTACCTAAGTGGTTTTCTTGACGCCTTTTGCCTATAAATATACGTTAAATTTTCTAAAGAGAGAACAGCGAAATTACTGTGGGTTCATCGGACCCACTTAAGTTAAAACAGCCAAATTAACGCTTTCAACTCTTTGTGCTCACAATGTAATTACATGTACGTGGGGATCTGTTGGATTAATGGTTGGTGTCTTGTATCCGAACTTTTTTGTCAAAATAAAATACAGGAGACTTCCCGTTAAGCATGGCAGACAGTGGTATGGAATGATTTGAACCCGAATTTCTGTTAACTGAATAAATGTCACCAATTTGCGTATGCTTACATTGTAACATCCGACTTCCTTGTTGTCCTACTCATGAAAAGTGTTATCGACCAAACCGTCCTGTTTGGATTGTACTTGTTCCGGGGTGCTCAACGGAACCGAATCTGTAGTACTGACATCCTAAACGATCCTAAAGGATGTCAATACTCCAATCAGAGTGCATTGCACACAGCCGTTACTAAGAAGGTAAAATCTATTGACAGTGCAAAGTTCAAATATACAGAATATTACAATTATGTTTTTATCTTAATAAAGGAAATAGGTGTTCGGTGGTTAAACTTTGTTGGTAATTAATATACTGTCTTGATCATTCTCACATGTACACTTTGATTTCAGTCAGCGGACCTTTAGTATTGACCATAAATAAATTGTTATTTAAATACTTCAAACACAAAAATATAGACAAACATCTTTTTAGTTTCGTGTTCAATGATATACCAACCAGGGAACTGCCAACTGAAAATGTTTGTGTTTTATTCCATTCTTAATATTATCATCTGTTTTATAAATGTAAAAAAAATGCAATAATAATAATAATAATAATAATAATAATAATAATAATAATCCATTCAGTAAACCGCGGCCCAAAGGTTAAAGTTGTACATGGTCAAAATATAATATACAGAGTAAATGGTAATTAGAATTAAATAAAAAGTTACTTGTAAAAATTTAATTATTTGTAATGCACTTAAACGAACATGAAAATGATATTCAAAAAGAATATTTAAAACAACCATTCTAGATCCTTTGGTACAAAAAATTTGGTGCTCTAAAATTAATAGATAATAAACCTGTAGGAATTCATAAAGGTTAAACCAGGATAGGCCGTAATGATCTTTTCTGGATCGACTCAACACAATCAGACTGTTCAGGACATTTGTACTCTTATTAATTGACTAGTAAATGGTCATAAGATCGTGTGTATCCAGTTCTGCTCTCTTTAGTTTTTCTTAAGAGTTTTCCTAAAAATGATAATAATAAAATCAAGTAGACTACTACATATCCTGGATCAAAGGAGACTTCTGTTTTCAGTCTTTTAAGTTCAACTTTCGGCTTAAGTTGTTCATGGAATACGATGCTCGGATCTCCAGATACAGCCAGTAGAAAGCGAATCTCATCAAATTGATTCATATCGGTTACCTTTACAAATGAAATACAAGAACCGCAAATATACCATTAGTAAAGTTAATGGATTAATGTGTGTTGTGCCCATCAAATTGCTTGTTTAATGTTGTTTGTTATCTAGCAATTTAATCATCAACTTTGCATAGTGTTTATAAACCGTGTCTTTGCACCCCTTACATCATGTGACAACCTGTGTAAAGTGACGATAATTAAAAGCTTCGTTTTCCTCATCCGGTTGGATGGCGACATGAGCTATGGCAACATTTTAGCCTAGCTCATTTTAGATGTTTGTTGCTAAACGCTCTGTCGTCGACGGATTGATTTTTCAAATAAAATAGACAGGTAGACAAGTGCACATTATTGAACTGGCTTACTATTTGGGGGAAAATGGTATCAACGAGAAGAAAAACGCGATTGCTGCTGATAATGATGCCACTATACTATTATATACTTATTGGAGGTAAGTTAATTTTAAAAGCACTTGTCATTGAAAATAGATGCTCTAAGCTTTGTAAAATCGGTTAAACAACCAACAAATGTTAATGATAACAACCACATCGTTCCTGCTCCTCTCAGGAGTTTTCACGTTTTGAAAATCTACGTAGTTATATGGCACTTGATAGGTGCGAAAAGAACTGTATCAAGACGAATCAGAAAAGGGAGAATAAAACTCCATTCAGGTTTACTTATCAAAGTTTATTCCTATCAACAGTATCACCTACATACAACATATGGTCGGAAAATACGTCTGAATAAAACGCGAGTTTGTGAACAATATAACAATGGTAGGATTGGTTTCCAAAATAATCCATGCCGAGCAATTTATCAGAAATTATTTTATACTCACACAATATTTTGCCTTCAACGGCTTTTCTGATTTGTGTTTTTTCATACAACTGTGATGATATCAGCTGATATTGATTTTCTTGTTGATGTTGAAGTGAGTCGTGATACGAGTGAGTAGGTAACTCCACTCTAATGAGATCCATCAAATGTATGAGTGATTCACTTTGTTTTGTGTTTTAGCTTTAACATGCGGTGGGACCTTTGTTAATACAAATAACATCAGCCATCTCTATACCGAGTTATTTCACACCTATAGAGTCAACATAAGGCCACCCTCAAGTGATGATGGACCAATAACAGTGCAATTAGCAATAGCAGTAAACCAGATTATAGATTTGGTCAGTACATTTTATACAGGAAAGCAAGTTTTCAAACAATTAGAAATCAATTTGTTTATAATCAGCTTTGAAACGGGTTTTTATTGCAAAATCATACATATTATCCAATAATGTTTTGACGTGAACTCTACAAAAATACTGGTAAATTTGATTGATGTTGCTACTCAGTGACAGCACATTTATTGAATCAACAAAAAGATTTATCGCTATTTTCTATCTATTAAAGGACGAACGAAACCAAGTGCTTTTCGCCAGCATTTGGCGACGATTGGTGAGTACTACCCGAGGGGTAATAGATAGTCATGGGGTCACTGGTTGTTTGCTGCTGGGATATGTCCAAAGGCACTCAATGGGCATTAGATCTTTAAATAACCAAAATCAACTTTTCCTTGAAATAACAACACCTTTTCTTTTCAAAATTACCAAGTTGTACCTAATCTAAAACTGCGATCTTTTATTCCGTTTTGAGCTCTATTTTATACTTTTTAAGTCACTCTTGTGAAGGAGCTGTATTTGACTTGTGAGGGTAGAAATTAGAATTTGAGAATTTAAAAACAGGTTGGTAAGTTTCATCTAAACGGTTCTGGATATAACATACTTTGTTGTTAAAGAGAAATTTCTTGTAATTTTCGGGAAAATGCTTCTTTCAGCAGGTTCTTCCTTTAATATATAAACTCTGATATTCAGAAAAAACTTCAAAGGGGATGGGTGTAAGAAAGGGGAAGTCCCTTTACCCAGTATATGAATTGGCCCATACAAGGACAGACAATCCCTCTCCGAATCTTTACTATTGCCCTTTTTTAAAATAAGAACTTAATACATCTAGAGCTAAATTTTATTTCACATTTACTTAAGTGCATTTCTAAAATATTCAGTATTTATATATTGATTTTTCAAGTCCCTCTTATACTTACATTTAAAATTTGATATATAGCGTTGGCGAGATGAACGGCTGCAGTGGAAACCCGAGGACTATGCAGGGATCAGTGAGCTTGATATTCCAACCAACAACATATGGACGCCAGATATTGTTTTGTACAGCGAGTAAGGCACTGTTTTGTTTCTATTGTCTCTGATTGATTGGTGCGTTAAAATAAAATGTATTATCGTCTATATGCTTTTTGTGTCATTAAAGACCGCTTTGTGTCATTAGTGAGAGAGACAGAGGGGGAAGAAAATAGTCCCTCCCCTTAACAGTTATTTATTTACGTTATTCTTTTTTGTAGTGTTCGAGAGGAGGAGAGGGATTTGAGCCATATCTACGCAAAAGTGTATTCCAACGGTGATGTTTCCTGGCTTACACCAATTATTTATAGAAGTTACTGTAAATTTGACGCCACTCTTTTTCCCCTACGACCAACAGATCTGTACCCTCAAGTTTGGTTCTTGGAGCTATCACGCCTTGGAACTGGATTTGGTCAACATGACTGAATCCGGCGACACTACTGCTTACGTTGACAATGGGGAATGGGCTTTGATAGATATACCAGTCAGGCGTAAAGTTGAATATTACAGCTGCTGCTCGGAACCGTTCTCTGACGTCACATTCTACGTCATCATTAAACGAAGACCCTTGTTTTATTTCTTTAACATCATATTACCGAGCATATGTGTCGCCTCAGTTACACTGCTAACATTTTGTTTGCCGCCGGAATCTGGAGAGAAAATGTCTCTTAGTGTAACTGTGCTTTTGGCCCTAACTGTATTCTTGCTCCTGGTAGCAGAGTTAATGCCACCGCAGGCTGACGTCATACCTTTGATTGGTAAGTAAAGTGTGCTAAAAACCACACTGCCACAACACTTTTCTGCGACAATACGTATAAAATAACTAAACCCACATAAACATTTAAGTACGTATGATCATGTAAAGGGAAAAGGTGAAATCCTATTTTTGAAGTTTATTTTAATACATGTAACAAATTTAAAATGTTATAATGTTTAACTATATCGACATTAAGCTGCCTCAAATCGATAATATAAATGTTAATGAAACATTAAACATCGTTTCAGCCATTTATTTCTTCTGTGACATCGCACTGATTTCTGCCTCAACCGCAGTGACGGCGTTGATAGTGAACACACAGTACAGTGGATCTCACGGCAGACAAGTTCCATCCTGGTTACAGAGGGTGGCATTTAACTGGCTATCCAGACCACTTGGTCTCAGAGCAATTATTGAATCAACTTTGAAATCCCAGAACACGGTCAAGGTAAGTAGCCAATATTGTGCGATGGCACTCGATTTTAATCTTGCAAATCGTTGGAGGGACTAAAAAAAGGGAGGGGGCACAAATTTATTCAACCCTCTCCGTGCCTTGCCAATTGGAATAAAGCCTAGAAGGACACAGATATATTCGGCTATCATATTTAGTCAAAGCAAAATGTGAAGTCCACAGTTACGTTAAATTTGGTTAAACTGAACAATCATTTTGTCTTCATAAAGGTACATCCAATGCCAGTCAAGTATCTGCAAGACGAAACGAGAACCTTGCCAGAAGAAACCACTACAGGCGATCCTACTTGGTTGGAAAACCAGCCCCCAAATAGTGACGCCGAACAAATGGCATGGGCACACTTCAGGGAAGCACAGATGCAAACAAATGGGTTATTAAATCTTATCCTTCAAAAGTTGGTGTTATTTGAAGATCGTCAACAAGCCCATAAACGGCACGACAAACGCTGTATAGAATGGCGACTCTTAGTTCTTGTACTGGATCGACTGTTTTTGTCCCTTTTCATCATTTTTACCCTGTGTATGAACTTTGGCATTTTGCTTTATCAGCCACAGTATAAAGGACTAGAGGAATAAATTTTGAGTGATTAACTTATGAATAATCCAAGTAGCCTTACCTCTATTTTACGAGAAGCGCACGCCATAATAAATATACACTGTCAGTTCCATGCATTGTAACTATCAATAAAAACAAACACTGAACATAATTGAGATAATTTCCTACCCTTGAGACGCCGATCGTTAACCAGCTCATTTATTTGGTACATGTATCATCTAATGAAAAAATAAGCACACGAAAATGATGAATTAATCGCAATGAATGAATATTTTTAGATATCGAATTGCGTACATTCGGTTCCAACGCAATCGATAATGAAGGGTGGACGTCTAAAACCGGATACATGCTTGAAAAAGTATGCAGAGCTCAACTACTACATTTCTGAACGCAATACCAAGAGAAAAAAATTCAAAAGAATTTTAATTCGTTCTTTTATGTTGAATGTTATTTTTTCATACTGTCAATAAATGCATAGACCTAATATTTTAAGAATGCCTGCAGCTGAGAGAAATAAATAAATACTTTTGTACAGCACTGATAACAATAACATAGAAGTTGCTCTTTTCCAATTTTTTTAAATGATTTCAAACTCATTTTATTCCATATGATTAATTTGATTAACTTCATAAGGATACTTCAAGAAGTGTAATTTAAGGACATTGCGTAGCATTTATACCAAGCCATGAAAAGAACCATTGATTTAATCGCACTTTCATCGGCAAACATTCACATTTCCCTTGTTAATAGATCTGCATTTGACATGACAACATGGGCGAAATTGGCGTTTTAATGCACCCAAGATATCAGTGGTTTACAAATTTGAAAACATTATCAAAATAATGATCCACTCTCGATCATGATGTACTTCTGTTTATTTGCATGTTTGATTTTCATAGACATGGTGGTATCTCAACTCGTTCAGCAAACATTTTGAGTTGGGCTAATACTCTGTGGGTTTATTAAGTCAGTGCCTCATTAAAAGTAACATTAGTTCACTGACGTGTTACAATGCTAACCCTGTGTCAAAGCTTGCGTGTAACCAGTAGGGCAGCCGTTTTTAAGAACTCAAGAACCCAATTCAAGAACTCACGTTGAATTTGGCGAACAATACAAAGAACGAACAAAAACTACAAATTACAAACAAACAAAAGAGTCACCTGAGATGGTATTCTCTGCCACGGGGTATTCAGCTGACACTCACCTGTGCACAGCATGGGTAACGCATTTCATGCGTCACTGCTTTGATACAAAACTTACGAACATGAAAATCACGTTTGACCTTACACTTGAAAAACAGCGAACACCCACTGCTGGGTATTAGTCGAGGAAAATTCATCACTGGGTGTTCTTGGGCCCAATTCGTCCTCATATCTCCGCAGGGAAAGGTTTTGGGGTTGCTCGTGAGGATGGAGAACTACGTGAAATTTTGTGTGAAGTGGTTTATTGTGTGTTTGTTAGTATTTCATTCCAATGGTAAGTGTACAGCGTGTGTACATGAGACATTTGTCAAGTATCATTGTTACATGTAGACTGAGACTTTTACTGACTTTTACTGTAGGGGTAATGTTGGGTATAAGATAAAGACAAGTACATGTATTGTCGTATAGTAGTATAGTATAGTCTTAAAAATCTGAGACCATTGAGGTCTATCAGTTCATATACAATATCAATACAACAGTATATGCTTAAAGAAAGCATAATGGTAAATGTCTTTATGAGTAATTTAAAAGTACGGTCTCTCTCTCTCTCTCACACACACACTCACAGCTGGTTTTAAAAATATATTGTGCATGATAAAGGCTTGTCTTAACTTTACGACCTAAAGCTTTATAGGAGTAGTCGACTAAACGTTTCGTAAAATTAGGCAATTCTTAATTTGTAAAGTAGCCAACCAATTTACAATATTTGGCTTAAGAAGTCCTTTTTATCAAAGGTATCTTTTCCTACATTTCCCTGCCAAATTGGATATTCTTCGAAAAAAACATTTTTTGGTCCGTTCCTGCGCTTGGAGGTGATGTTCTATACTATTTCTAATTAAATAATTTAGTTCTGAACAAGGAGTTGTAACTCCTTGGTTCTGAATGACTGGCCAGTCACATGTCGTCCTGTTCATTTCAGGACTTTTTAAACGCAGATATTGCACCTTCAAGACAAACATTTGGTTCGTTTTCTTTTTCTAAAACTTCTAGTAAGTCACAAACCTTTTGTTAAAACATTTTAAGGGTCTTTCCTCCTTTCATTAGTTAATGGGGAGGAAGACGATCACGGTGATGAAGACCACGCTGCCATGGAGTCCAGCTTACTTTCCCATCTCTTCTCAAACTACAATACGATCTCCATGCCCTTCAATCCGGACGGTCCTGTGGTGGTGAAACTGGGTATGGCACTGTTTAAGATGGTAGACCTGGTAAGTGTGTGTGTGTGTGTGTGTTCGTGTGTTTGTGTGTTTGTGTAGTGATTCGTGTCAAAAAAAAAAAAAAAAAAAAACTATACCAAATTAGCTAAAAATTTTGAAAAGCAAGTTTTCGAGTGGTATTTAAACACTACATATAAATTGGTGTGCAAATTGGAATCAGACAAATTGGGATTTAATTATTTTGTTCACTTTAGAATTCACCCTTTACGGACCCTAGGATAACAACTAGTTAAAGTTGTTACATGTACATGTATGTTCATTTAGAACCATTGTACATATGCACATTATACCGTTGTGCCTTTAGAATCTTTGAACCTTTGCGTTCAAAATACACTTCCTTGGATCCTAATATTAAGTAAATATTTTCTTTTTTAATTGAATAGTACAATGTATACAATGGATTAAGTCATAAACATCTATTTTTACATTGTTCGGGTTAAGGCGAAAAACGGGCGAGATGAATAAACATTTTATTAAACAATGGTAAACAGAGTTACAAAACCCGATAAGAATAAAAGACTTTAACCTATACATCACATAGGGGTTAAAGCAGGGGGTAAAGTTCCTGATCAGGCAGAGAAAGATATTGTTCGTTTGCTAGTTTCAGCGCCTCATACGGCATGCTGGGCTGTATCCTCCCCAGGCAGGCGAGAGCGTCTACACCCAGATTGTATCAGGGCAAAAAAGATCTGTAAACTGTGTTGAGATGCATCTGTAGTGCGGTATATAAGAAGTGACCTTTACTTTACCTTTTTTTTAAACATAATATCTACTTTATTGTCTCCCCGTATTTTTAAAAATCTATTTATTTTTTATTACTATTTATTACTTCCCTGACTAGTGTGTAGATACCAGTGATGAAAAGATGGAAAACTAAAAGCAGGCTGGCGACTTACGATATTTATTATAAAAGAATTAATATAAGCATGTGTATAAATACAACACAGATTACACCAATAAGCGAATGAAATGAAATAATAAATATATAGAGGAATTCGATAAACAACTGTAGGTATAACACAAAATGAAATTGTATGTTAAATACATGTACATTATGAAATACAAGTTAACAGCACGTGGAACCCTGTGGGTTTTGGGGTGTCTACCTACATGCCTTGTCTATATTTCACACTGTATACATGTGCTTACTTATTTTACATAAATTCAAGTCTACCTTCAGGTACTACTTATTTCACTTTTTTGCTTTTATTTGCGTTGCCTTAATACACACGTCTATTGAGACACCTTTATTAGCTATTTATAATAAATAAATATCCGCATGATATTAGTGAATGCTTTTTTCTCCCTCACAGGATGAAAAACATCAGATACTTTTTAGCAGTCTTTGGATGCGGATGGTAAGTAGAAAAAACATGCAACTCAACGCAAAATATTGAGAGTCAAAGTAAAGCGAAACAATTGACACGAAAATCACAAATTTGAACCCCGAACCCCATTTTTTCATAGTTTGGAGAATGGGACGTACCCAGTTTTGTATAAACATTTGCAGTATAAGATTAAAAACCAACTCATAAAAATCGACCTTCGAAAATAAGTTTTGGGCCCTACCTTGAGTTTTAAACTGTTTCTGGTTAGTGTTGAGACGCTTCTGAGCCACTCTGGTCTAGGCCGTAGCTAACTGTTATAAAGCTTTGGCAGTTAATTGCGTCATGTTTTTCCCATGCAGCTGGGTACATACATTCTGATGTCATTTTGTTTCGTTTTATGTAAAATTGGGTTTAATTTTTTTTTAAAATTTGGACACAGACATGGGATATTCTGAACCCTAAGACTTTAGCCCTGAGGGGAGTAGATATACACATTGATACAGTGTTGAATTGTATTTCAGTCCATACAATGAGGCTTTGCATTGTAATAGATTGCATGTTTTTAAAGTTGCCTTTTTGTCTTTCTGTGTATTGTCTAGAGCTGGACTGATAATCGCTTGAAGTGGAACACTACTGAGTTTGAGATTGAAGACCTTCATATCCCATACACCCGCGTGTGGCGGCCTGATATAACACTATATAACGAGTGAGTATAAGACCCCATGCCCATACCTAGATCGATCTAGCAAGATGGACTCATCTCCGAGGGGATTCTCGCTAAATTACATTTAGCTTAAGCGGCTTAGATGTTTGGCACGCCTACTAAAGCTGCTAAACGATACAGATTCAGTAGGTGTGCCAGATATCTAAGCCGCCTAAGCAGAGTGAAATTTAGCGAGAAACCCCTCGGAGATGGGTCGAGCCTGCTAGATCGGTCTAGACATGGGAATGGGGTCTAAACATGCATATCATGTGCTTTAAAAGCGAACAGTAAGTGCTCTCTGGATAGACACTCGGTGTTTCTGATACATTTAAAAACAAAGCTATTGGTGAGTACATTTCATAGATAAGATATCATTTTAATTTAAGTCCATGCATTGTACATGTGCATGCCACAACTCAATAACGAAGATTGATAGTTACGGTTAAAACTCTGTACAACGAGTTACACAACGAATAAACGCACGTCAAAGCAAAATAACTGAAAAGAATTTGACAATTATAGCGTAGGTGAAGACGAAAAATCCCTGGATAAATACCCAGTGAAGGTGCACTCCGATGGCAGCGTCCTATGGCTGGCGCCCGTTCTGTACAAAAGCTATTGCAGGCTGGACGTTAGATATTTCCCCTACGACCAACAGGTGTGTCCACTGCGCTTTGGCTCGTGGAGTTTCCATGGTGACCACCTCCTCCTTACCAATATGTCTGAATCCGGGGATACCAGCGAGTTCGTTGATAACGGCGAGTGGGAGCTAGTGGCCATGCCGTTGAAAACATCTATAAAAAGCTACCAGTGCTGTAGCGGGACCTATGCTCTTGTGACGTTTTATATAGTAATGAAAAGGCGGGCGCTGTATTACGTCTTTAACATCATCATACCATGCATCTTGATTGTGGCGGTCTCGTTGCTGTCGTTCTACTTGCCACCCGAGTCTGGAGAAAAAGTGTCGCTGGTGGTGACTGTCCTGCTTGCCCTGACAGTTTTCATGTTACTGATAGCAGATATCATGCCGCCCCAGGCCGACGTGGTACCATTTATAGGTATGTTGCGCGTATGGGAATATCCACAGATTATTGTCATAAAAAACTGAGAAATGGCGTTTGTTGATAAGTTTTGTTTACACTTTTGGTCATTGTAGTGGACTGATTGTCGGATACTTCGTACTCACTGCTAGTTACTACTCACTCGTATGCTGGGAGTTCAATAATTAAAAAGACGCACGATTGTTTGTTCGGGACCTAAGTTATTTAAGAGACAGCAAAGAAAAAACTGATACTAATCATCAGTAATATTTATTATTATTAACAATGAGCATCAACACGTGCGTGGCGGGATTGTTTCCGCGCACATATGTATCTGTAGGCGACTACAGCAAAACTGAGCACACACATCAACACTGATTGGTCAACTTTCTTTTTTTTCTTGCAGCGATCTATTTCGCCTGCATTATTGCACTTCTTTGTTTGACGACCACCATGACCGTTATGATCATCAACCTGCAATACAGCGGGAACCATGGTAACCGAGTCCCTCCGTGGCTGAAGCGAATCTTGTTTGGATGGCTAGCAAGACCCTTGTGTCTGAATGAATTAATTCAGTTGAACCTAGATATTGTGAAGAACTCCCAGGTAATGTATTCCTTCATTTCTTTATCAACGTATGGATACATAATAAAATATTGAATTTTTCAATTAATTCATTTTTCAATCCATCCATTAATCCATATGTGCAGTCGTACACGAACCCAGGCATTCATTTATATTTTTTTAAATATTTCCTTAGGTCCAACCTGACGGAAAAGAACCAGTGACCTCGATACGTTCACTTAAGCAACTGGAAGAAAACTATGACAAACTTCCATCAACTGAAAATTTGCTCCACCAGTCTCGTTCAAACCTGAATGGGAATGTGTCGAAGCTTATTGGAGAAAATAACACAAAACTGACGAATAAAGAATCCTTGCCACCTATAGCCGACCTCGCACATGGTAAGAAAAAGTGCAAATGCCACTGCTTAAAGCACGAAGAAGACAAACTGGCGAAAATTCTCACAAAATTGGAAAAATTTGACGGAGATCGCAGAATCAAACGTCAGATCGAGTTGGCCAGCTTAGAGTGGGAGTTAACCGTTCTCGTGATTGACAGACTTCTTCTCGTGATATTCTTCATATTGACAGTTATAGTCAACTTGACCTTCCTGGTATACCGACCGGATACCTCAACCTATACCCTGGACTAGCCAGATACCTCTATTCTATACCCTGGTGTGACCGGATACCTCTACCAATACCCTGCACTGACCTGATACAACAACCTATATCCTGGACTGACTGGATACTTCTACCTATATTCTGGATTGGCTGGATACCTCTACCAGTACCTATACCCTGGACTGACCATATACCTATACCTTGGACAAACCGGATACCTGTACCTATATTCTAGAGTGACTTGGCTTCGAAATAAAATGATTTGTGCATGCAGTGTGGCGGATCTGAGCTAAATGTAATGTCAAGTGTGTCTGCTGCAAGCGTGTGCAGTTGCAATTTAAATTTTGTCCAGTAAATTTTAAGTAAGAGCTGGTTGAATTATGTAGTCCCTTTTGAACTTAGAGCAATCGCAGCATTGACATTTTTACCGTGAGTGTGGCAGATTTCCTTTTTTGCTTATTCAAAAAGAAAAAAGAACCATCGTGTCTTAATTTGTGAAAAAAAGTCAGACTAGTTTATTTTAATTTTGGGGGTGAAGCTAGCTTAAAGCATTACACGATTTTTTAATTGGCATTTGGAAACCGGTTCACGATTAAAAGGGGCACTTTCTTTGGACTTATTTACATAAAGACACATATTTCCAAACAGTTGTGAAGAACATTGTGACTTGTGGTTAAAAATTCGAAAGAATGATATTCTACAAGTACCAGATAATTGCCCATTATGCAAAGAAAACCCGTCTCCTTTCTTTTTTTCTTCTGTATATGTGTGGGCCAATATTTCACTACCGGTCACCTGACAAAAAGAGGAATAAACCTCTCGGTGCGAGTTAAGCTGTCAGTCTTGTAAGCCTGACAGAGAGTGTGTTAGAGTATTTGTATCTTATATACACGCTTTGTTAATTTATTTGTAAATATACAGTATGTTAAATATGTTGTACATGTTTGTACATATTATAGTGCTTTGCACGTGAAACTTGTTTTTACCAGTGGCCTGTGAAGAAATCAATAAGAATGTAAAAACCAATCATTAATAAGATTAATAATAAGATGAATTAAAATAAGTAGAGAATGAAAAGAAATTGAAAGGCATGATCATTTGCTTTTTGGAGTTTATTTTCGTTTATTTTCTTTGCTTTTCTTAAAACTTAGTACATACATGTCTGCCAAAAGCAGAAGGTGCCACACATTTATGAGTCTTTCTTTGTTGCTGTGGCGACAAAAAGTCCGTTGAAATCAGAATTATCTTTACTTCTAAGATTACACTCGTAACAGGTGACATTTTGAAGTCCAGCTTTCTCCAAAGCTCCCAATACCTCATCCTTGCTTACTTCTAAACAGAAAAACTTTTCCTCGCCTACGTCATAAAACGACGAACCAAGAGTGCCTACCATTACAAAATGACCGCCAGCTTTCAACAGGGAGACTACACTCTTCAAAGATTTTTCGTAAGCGTGGACGTCGGTACAGTTAACATCAATACACAAGGAACTCACCACAGTGTTAAAATAAGCCGCCTGGTGAGGAAAGATAGGATTCATATTCCTTATTTACATTTATACATGTAAGTATCTGCTTCATGGTTTATCTCTATAACTGTAAGACTCTCCAAGTACCTGTATGTCTGTCCATCTGACTATCTATTTATGTTTCTCTCCTTATTTCGCTCTCTGTCACCTTTTTTTAAAAACTTTTTCTTAACTTGTATTTTAAATTCCATTATTGACATACCATCTGGAAATGTCGGATTTGCTGATGCCTACATCACTGAATGCAACTATCTGATTCCTGAGACAAATGTCAGTCGGTCCTGGCATGGCTTCAGCTAGAGTATGGTGCAGGTCAGGTCTCACCAGACTATTTTATATCAAGGCAAAAACACCCCCTTTATATAGCAAAGCTAGCAACATCTATTTGCATACTAGTGCCCCTAATACTCTTAGCTTTACAATGTATCTGTCATCCGTTAACATGTCCTCTTTGACCTAGGTTTTGTCTAATGTTATTGATTACTGTGGGGGGAAAAGAAGCCAAAATATAAACGTGTATAGCTTTAAAACCCTATTACATTAATCAAAACCCAAATTGTCGAGGGTCTGACAACCATTTTGAGAAACAATGAACTTTAATTTAACAAAACGAATTCCGCCAATTTTGATGAGATGATTGAGGTAGGCCCTAAAAACATCTATCTACACACCTGATCTAGGGAACACACAAACTGGGATAAAAAAGTGTCACCAGAGTATAAGGTTTATTTTTTACTGCTTCGGGAACTGAATTTGCATTGAAACACGACTAAAAACAGGTACATTGTAGTACCACCACATGAGCTCTGTTTTGCAAATGTAGGAAAGGTTGAAAGTGAAAATTTTTAAGGACAAAAAAGGTCGGCAAACGGCGCAAGACGAAATATACGCCATGTATTGGAACACGGACTGAAGTTTTTCAACAGCATGTCAGATTCTGAGGAGAATATAAGGAAATATTTATTTTCCATTTTTTGTAACCTCTTCCCCTCTCGTTCCCCATTTCCAATGTAGGCAGTGAAATTCTACTACATATGCTTTGGAAAGGCGTATCAATTTTACACAAGCCGAAAAACTTTTATACCGTTAGCTTACGGCCAAAGTAGGCCTTCATCAGACTGATGTGAGCAGATGTTGACACGCACTGACCGCTAGGTGGTATAGCGGCCAGGTATAAACACACATCATGAAAGCTTCATCCAGTGTCTTGTTCTCTAGTGTCTTGTCTTCCTCATTGTCATGTCATCTACATATCGCAACCAAAGACGTGGAGGATTGGGCATGGACCCCAGTGCGCCCCAAAGTTCTCCATATACAGATTGGCCACAATTGGACTGATTAAACTGCCCATGGCCTTTTCATGTTTTTGCTTATGGAATTCCCCCTTATGGATTAAGTATGTGGTGTTCAATACAATATCTAATAGCTCTGTCATATCCTCTACTGAAGATTATTCCGTTCCATGAGGGTGGGATCTTGTGTAAATATGGAGCTGATCACACCTAGAGCATTATTCACCGGTACACTACTGAATAGGACACTCACGTCATATGATACTAGAGCTTCGTGCTGTCTCAGAATGACATCCTTCGCTTTATCCACAAAGTCCTAATAGTTCTTTACATGGTGACACGATTTTCCCACCAACAGGTTTAAGATATTAGCTAACAACTTTGCTGTCTGTTAAGTGACCAGTCCAATACTTGACACTATCGGTCTTAAGGGTGTGCCCTCTTTGTGAATCTTAGGTAGACCTTTACTTTCTCATACGTTTTATCACATCATTCAGCAGTTGCTGAATCGTGTGCTCATACATGTAGTCTGTCCTGCCCCAGTGAGTGTCAACATCTGTTCACATATCAGCGTGATGAAGGCCTACGTCCAGGTTGGCCGTAATACCCCCGTCACACTAGAGGCGGAATGAGCAAGAATGCCGTCAGAAAGACAATGCTTTGTGCGTTCCTGGATATATTTAAAGAGCATTCTAAAAATTCCGAGTGCATTCCAAATATTTTTACCCATTCTTGTGGTTGGCCCGAATGTTTTGCTCATGTTAAAAACTTTCGAAGTGCATTCCAAGTGGTAAATCATCGAATGGGATTTGAAAAGTATTATAACTGCACTATGACAGCATTCTAAATATTCTCACGGCATTCCGACAGAATACGAAACGTTCTGATCACATTCGAGGGAGAACCGAAATGGCAAGACACTTCAAATCCTGTTAGAATGAGCCAGAATGCAACTCGAATGCATCTTGATCCTATTTCAGCCAGCAGTCAAACTACACTCGTACGGCATTCTAAGTGTATTCTAAATACTGTGACTGCATTCTGACAGCATTATTGATATTCCTAATTTTCCAACTACATTCGAGCTGCATTTGAGAGCTAATACAGCCGAAATGTGCACGAATCATTCCAGGCGGATTCCAAGTGTTCCAACGGCACTCTTACAAGAATTTGGGTCAATTTAAAATTTCTTCCCGAATCTAGTACGAATTTTTAAATTTGGTCATTCCGTCTGGTTCTGTTTGATTCCTGCCGATTCCGAATAAGTGTTACGGGGTCTTAAGCTAACGGTACGAAAGTTTTTCGGCTTGTGTTTGATATTCTTTGTGATCCAACTACCAAGCTAATGCACATTTTAATAATTGTCTCAATTTGTATTTCCCTTATTATTATATTATTGTAGTGCCGCCAAATTCAGTCACTTTGCCTACTTCACATGAACATTACTCTGCTTGGGTAAATTCTGGAATAAAATTTTAAACTTTGTGTTCATACCTAACACCTCTACTTATTACGTGACAATTTCAAGCAAAATATCAAGGGGGCAACTTCTGACTCATTTTTGAAAGTGGTGTCATTAAAACTTGAATAACTTTTTATCTTAATGAAATAAATAAAAAAAATTATTTAAATTCAGTTATATGTAGCTAACTGCGCGTACAATTTCAAGTTTCTAGCTTAATTTGATTGAATCATGTGTGGATCCTACCTGAACTGAACATCACGTGCAAGGTCTTCAGTACAAAAGGCATAAAACTAGGACTGTCCGTAGGCCTTTATGCCATTTTGGTAGGATTTTAGGTATGCCAAGGGATCAAACTTGCTGTGATAGTCATCTCCATTGCGTGTGACGGGCTTTGTAGTCTCCTCGTTGACAGACATTATGTGAATATATGTTTGGTCTTTCCAGTGACCCTGATGTTTTGTGAATGCATTTTGCCCGCATTAAAGAACGTCAAATGAACAATGTGCGAAGAATAAATAATCTATATCATACACTATGGAAACAGCAAAATGAACCCAATTTTTATGGCACTTGTTATGTGTTCTTTATTAATTTTTATGTGTTCTTAATTTTAAAACAACATGTACTAAACAAATGTTCAGAATAAACAGCCATTTCGCAGAGCACTCAAGGCGTGTTTCTAGATTGAATGTGGTGATCTAGATTGAATGTTAAAAAACATAAATGCCAGAACCACTTTTAACATTTTTCCTACCGAGAAACAAATTTTAGCATTGTATACATGTAACACGGCGTGGGCCAAATGGGACCCTTTATTTCACTGATACCTTGTGGTTGTGGCCCTAAAACTAGCCTAGCATATTAATGTGAGATGGACATGATATGTATGGCTATTATAACCTCAGTACCTTACCTTTATATGATAAAATTCCAGATTCGACAAAATATTTTTCACGGGACAAGTGGTAACATGGCAAACAGCAAGGACGATCGAGAGCCTACCTTACGTAGTGGAAATGATTATGATTCGGTCTTTGATCCAAATGCGTATCTAACACTATATTATAGTGATGTAGAAGGCTATAAGGCGGGACTGCTACAGTTTAGACTAAAGACACTGCATGAGATTTTCAGTACAGGTAAGTATATGGAGAGTAACCGCTCCATTTAGTTGGTCTAATGGTTCTTCAAATCCTTATGCTCCTCACATCATACTGACACATGCATAGAGTTAGTGCGAACTACTAACTGATATAAGAATATGAAATTACAAGCCTTTGGGTGTTGTATTGAACAACACACTTACCTCGAGTGATAGAACCATGAAAGTTTTGAAAAAAAAAAAGCAAGAAAGCAAATGTACTTTTTAAGAAAGTTGAAAGCTTCTTTCCCAGAATTCGTCCATTTTTACGAACTTTAACAGGTGTGCTATAGAAAGTATTTCAATTATGCGTTTAATTGTATTGTTAGGGCGTGCATCTGTGAAGGAAAAAAAACTGGAAATGTTAATTTTGACGGCAAGTGAGATAATTGGGACAGATCTTAGTAGTATATAAACGACGGGAGCCTTAACAAAAAGGATTATCCCTGATAGGGCCCTTTAACTATGTGTGTTATTTATTGCAATATGCGTTTTAATATATATTTTACTACATTAAAAAGAAAGAAAATGTTTATTTTGGTTGGCATAACAAGTGTATACGCAAGATTCAAAAGGGGGGTGTTTATTTGAATACGATGAACAGCGTTTTTATTGAATTGGATGAACAAAAAGACGCAAAGACGCGCGTTATTATTGATCTTAAAAGAGGTGTCACGCGGCTTAGTAAAACGCGTCTCACATAGTGTAAACAAACAAAGGTCCGCTTATGGTCAGCTGAAACTATTGTAATCTACAGTATGTAGAATAGTGCCACAGCAGAATAATCATGACAACTAGCGTAGCATAATTTGTATTACACCAAAAGATGCAGAGTGTACTAATTTTCTCGCTAAAAGCTCATACTTCATTAATTGGCTTGGCGTATATGGTTTTTATCTCCGACTAACCAACTTTTGACCCTCCTTTCCTGACACTCGCCATAACTCTCTGTAACAATCAAGGGAAATCCTTAAACCGCGCTAACGTCAAGGAGGTTGAACAGAAGGGAATGGCGTTTTGTCCGTTTTGTTATGTAAAGACAAGCAGTACACTCAAAATGATATATGCAAAAAATAAATATCTTAGCTTTATATAGTTCCAAATGGCCCTTTAAATGTAGCGCAGAAACTGAGCTATTGAATAGCCAATTTTAGTGTTCACCGGACGGCTCTCCAAATGGCACTTAAATCGAGACACAAAATAGTTAAGCACCCGTGCCATATTTTAGGGCATATTTAAGACGAAAAAGGCCATGATATGTACTTACTTTGGGTACATGTTATTCTTAGTGCACTCGTTCACCTTGTCTTAACATACAAAAAAAGACAACATGTCAAGATTTATGTACATTTTGTATAGGCCAAGACTCTAATGTTAGTACCCGTATTTTGATAATCATTTTCATTTTCAAGAAATACTAGTTTAAGCTGTATGATATTATATTATTGTTAATTAGGTAAGATAAAAGGAACTCGACTGCTGGACATCGGTACAGGCCCGTGCATTCACAGTGTCATTAGTGCGTCCAAATGGTTTGACGAAATAACACTAACGGATTTTGCCGATGTTAACCGAAGAGCGCTAAAGAAATGGTGGCTGGAAGAAGATGGAGCTTGGAACTGGGACCCGTTTTTTAAATATGTGGCAAAATTAGACGGAAACGAGTAATCACAGTTTGACTTCATAGAGATGAACTTAGTAGAAGTTTTCCAAGAAAGCTCAAAATCGCAAAATAAATCTCTGCCAGTAATAATAACTTAAGTAACTGTCAAGAAAGATCGACTTTTCGAATTTCAAATTTCATGTTTGAATAATAACCTTACAGATACATTTAAATTTATATCCCTTCTAGCACAAAGTCCTAGAAAGGTCTGTTGGTGAAGTGAAAAAAATACTTCATTCGTTTATTCTATCAGTATACACATTCATCCTTCCAGGGGAAAATGGGAGAAATACAGGGAAAAGCTTCGAAAGAAAATCAAAGACGTTCTAGTGTGTGACGTCCATAAGGTGAACCCGATCTCCCCACATAAAGCCGGTCGGTACATGTATGACGCCATAACCAGCTGCCAATGCCTAGAGGTCGCCAGTGCTGATACTGAGGCATACAAACAAGCCATCAAAAACGTGGTGTCCTTTCTAAAAGTCAACGGTTACTTCGTGTTGATTGGCAATTTAAACGACCGGTTATACCATGTTGGACAAGAGACGTTTTTCTGTTTACCATTAGAGAAGGAAACGGTAGAAGAGGCGCTTGAGCAAGCGGGACTGGAAAATATCACTTGGTGTCAGTACGATGTCGGTAAAGAAGATGATGAAATGGAATGCATTTTATTTGTCGCCTCAGCAACAAAAAAGGCAGTTATGTAGATATGCACAAATAAGTAGAATAAGCTTTGTGCTGATACTTAAAGGGATAATAACCATTCGTTTTGGCCAAAAAATGAATTTTCCTGGAGTAAACAACAATTTTCCCATGCTTACCAATGGTTAATGAATCCATTTTTACATTCAAAGTTAGTCCCTGGTTTTTTTCTAAAAAGTTTGGTTTTTTGTTGAAATCTCTTAAGAGATTTTAACAGAGTATAGCCATCAATGGAGGTCACGTGGTCTGAAGACAAGCTCAGATATCAGAATAATAGCTATAACTGCTGTTTTTGTCGTAAAACAGAATATATTATATTTCTGTGAGTTATTCACAATGTTTTTATTGTGAAATATAGACCTCATACGAAGAGTTATTATCCCTTAAATCTGGGAAGAATAATTCTCTGATGACATGTGCTCATGGCTATAGAGGAAATATATTTTTTCTTGTTTTAACTTACTAACACATAAAATGTGTCAAAACCTCTTGACCAAGTGTATTAAGTCATATAGCATGGTATTATATCTAAAGGGCAATGTCTTTTTTATATCTAGACACCAAAATATGTTGAGAACGATCTTAATTTCAATCTCGTCATGTAAAAAGGTATAGCGAATCTTCAAAAGAGATTCAAATTTTCACAAAAATACCATTTTAACACCAACACGGCGATTATCGCAATTATTCTGAAATCCGTACTTGCCATCGGATCACGTGGACCTTCATAGATGGCTACCCTCCGTAATACTCTCTTAAGAAATTATTATTAACCCACATTTTAAAAAGAAAAAAAGGGTTGACTAACTTTGAATGTGAAGGGATTCACTAACCGATTCTAGGACAATTCCCCCCCAGGACAATTCCCCCCC